>VZRN01004772.1:1146873-1170816 GCA_013397935.1 Dasyornis broadbenti | reverse complement strand
GGGGGGGAAAATTGCCTCCCTTTTTTTCCGTGGATTCAGATTATTGTTTACTGTCAGCTGAGTCAGAAAACAGGCTCCTGCACCCCTCTAAAACCCAAATGTCTGTATTTACAACAGGTGACGCCTCACACTTTTCAGCACTTGGAGACCACTCTGAGCACAGCCTTGTGTAGCACAGGGAAGAGTGTGACCAGCACTTGCAGCAGCTTGGGCAAGGATCTTCCCTGCTACAGACAGAAGTTTCCAAATCTGCTGGCATCATCTGCTCAGCAGCATCTGAGACTATAGCCAGCCTCCTGTGTCCTGTTTATCTGACACACCGTCTTTCACCAGGAAGACTCCTTGGCCAGGGCTTTCTGAGGCTCAGCTTTCACATTGCAACAAGTCCTGAAACAGAGAGAGTTCTGAAATAAAAGGCCTCTCATATGACCTATTGTTTTATATTGCTTTCTCTTTACTCTGCTAATTACTGATGCTGCTAATACCTGAGAATGTTCTCTCTTCTCTCCAGCCTCCCATTCCCTCATTTAGGTCTCTCAGTGACAGCCAGAGCCCTGCCTGTGCTGCAGAACCCTGTGTTGGCAGAGACACCTTAAGTGTCACAGCCAGGTAGCACTGGAAGTTCATTGACACGTCATTAGGAAGAGGGGCCTGCATCAGTTAATAAACAGCTTTATACTCTTTATAGATTAATGATGTGATGGATTTATAGATGAATTTATGAGATGAATGCTTAAATAGACTCGAACCAAAGAAAATCAAAATCTGATTTATCCAGAGGGTAGATAATCCAGAAGCAAAGCAGTCCCATCCGAAACTGCCCTGCAGAAACACTCCTTGGTCCAGAACTACAGGAACCAATTTTAATGGCTCCATATCACTGAGATTTTCCTAAAAATTTCCCATTACTGTTACTGCTGATGGGAACTCTAGTGTAGACAAGACACTCATCACTTCCAGTATTTTTATGATTATGTCTTCTAGTCTTTCTGTTTTCCATGTTGGATGACACTGCTTTGCTTATTCATCATTTTTACTTCTGGGAGCTGTGCTTGGACCTATTTGGTAACAGCAGGAAATTTTAATGTAGAAAAATTCTACTCTGCTGCATTGCCTGCTTAGCCCCTGGCCTCTCTGGTGAGAATATAATCAAAGACAGCAGCTAGAGTAATGTACAGATTAAAAATTAAACAGAGACCACCCATTCATTCACCTGCCTCAATGACTAACCTTCATACAATGTAACAAATATCAGGCTCACAAGAAGGCTAAACCAGCTATGCTTGCACAAACCATCCATAACTACCCAGGTAGGTCCTGAGAAAAATCTTTGCCTAGGCATGAATATTCCCCTTTAGAATTAAGCAGAAATTATAAGTTTACATGTGAAAATCAATAAAAACTAGCACTGGTGCCATTCAAGTCCAGACTGTAGTTATATTTTGTGTTGTATCTGGAGAATTTTTCAGTTTTAAGCCGGGCAAATAAGAAAGTAAATTACCAAGGAAAAGAACAGCTATGTTCAGTGAGCACTGAAGCCTGGTAAATATTCAGTTTTTAATGGCATCCACTTCTATTTTGTTCACTGAATTATTGGGCTGACCTTAAATTAGAGATCTGGATGGAGCTGAATTGAATATTGTGAAGATGAGTGTAATTACCTTGCTTCCCTTTATTCTAATTCATTTTATTTTTTAAATTCTTCGTCTGTGTGACAAACTGAATGTCAGAGTGCTTGTGGATTTATCCTTACAGTAACAGAGAGCAGAGCTGATAGAGCAGATAGTAGCACAAGGGAAGATATATCTGCATTGCAGTCAGGGGTGTGACTGCAGGACCTTCCTGCCTTTCCCTTCAGGAAAGAGCTGGAGTTGTATGTACTGTCCAGGTGTCAACGTAGGCCAAATAAGAATGCCAGGGTTCTGGCACCTGCAAATGAAGCCCCTGCCTTCCTGGGAATTTCATCCAAACCAGCTACACTCCAGGCTAGAGTAGCAAGGCAAGTGCATCTGCCCACCTCAATCCACAGCAGAGCCATGGCCTTGGGATGCTTTTGGAGGTGTGCTCCACTGCTCCATGGAGCCACTTCAGTCAACATCTCTTTGTACTTTCTAATTTACTCCCAAAACTTTGTAATGTATTTTTTCGGGCATATATTTAAACTTTCAAATATCTCCTGAGCTCCCCTTACAATAAGTGCTCTCTGGCCTTCCATGTTTTGCTCCTGACACCTTCTCTCACAACTACTTCTCTTGATCCACTTCATTTTGTAGAAATAGGACTGAATACTCTTTGATAAGTCATCAAGTAACAACAACCTTCTCTAGTCAGTCAGAGAAGCTTGGAGTCCCCAGTATGTACACAGACACTCAGCAGAAGTAGATGTAGAAATAGAGAGACTCCAACTGGTTAATGAAAATCTGTACAGCAGGCAAAAAGGAAGAAGGCCAACAGGAGCTCCCGATAGCCCTAAGAAAATGTGCAATGGCCCTAGCTGTGTTTGATGGTAAATGTGACATCTCATGTCAGAGCCTGCTTGGAAATTACCCCTGAAGACCATATTGCCTCAGAAGTTAAGTATTAGCAGCTGCATGCATGTCATTAACCCCTCACCTACCATGCAACTTTGCACTTGCCCAGAGCCAAAGACTTTAAAGGAGGGTTGACTGATTTTCTTGCTGGGGGTAAGAAAGCTGCAGGGCATGCAATGCCCAGGAAAGAGCGCCCATGTACGTGTGTCCTTTCATAGGACGTTTATAATGATAGCACTGAGTATTTCAGCAGTTTCAGCTGATTTGAAGGATATTTAGCTGAACAGCTGAATAACAGGCTATATTCCATGGTCTCCTAAATGTTTTATAACTATGTTTAAGCATATTGCTTTATCATAACACTAAAGGTATGGGAATACTTGTCTTCGTTGACTTCATTGCTTTTTGGATGTGTAAATTTTTTGATTAAGTAAACTTTGCAAGCATGTCTTGACCCATAGTGACTAAGGTAAGTATAGAGACAGGGTCAGTACGAAGACTCAATTAGGATGCAAAGGGCAAATCTGAAAAACAATTGTACTGTCCACAAAGAGCTATTTGGAAAACAAAGGACTTCATCATCCTAACCCTCAGCACGAACCCAGATTTAGTCCACAGACAGCAAATTCAGTAGTGAAAGCATCCTAGAAAAGGGCATTGGGCTCATAATACCTAATGTAAAAATGTAGAACTATCCATATGAACTCAAACCTGAGAAAATGTTCTCATAATTTAATGGCAGCATAATAGACTGTGTCCAGGATTTTCTATTTTAGCCGTCCCATGATGTCTGAGACTTCACAACCATATTTCTAAAAGTACAATATCCTCTCTTTTGCCTGCTATTCTACAGAAACTTTTTTAAAGTTGTCTAACTAAGGGCCATGGCCATACACTTTGATCCACAAATGAATTCATCATGAATGTGAAAGAGTATGTGAGGAATTTACACTGTCTAACTTAAAAGCCTACCTTCAGGTACCCACACTAAGACCCTATATAATCAATAGAGAGAGGTGAAACAGGCTCTTCCACAAGGCCATCCAAAGGAGTGAACTCCACTGTTCCACAATTACCTGTAATTTTTTTAAAAGTTTTGATTCTATTTTGTCTTTTCCATTTTAAAATTGTATTTTAAAAATTAAAAAAATACCAAAAGAAGTGAAGCAAAGAAAATGGCAAACTATGAAAAATGTACCTTTTAAATTGAAATTAACATTTCAATTCCAATGAAGTCATAAAAAACAACTATTAATACTGACTAGTAATTACCTAAAGGTATTTTCTTATGATAAATGTCGATCTTCAGTAAATATATAAATGCAAATATTTATATATATGGCTGGAACTTTGTACTACAGCTCCAAGTAACAGAGAAGATCTTCAAGCAATCAACTGAAATACAGTTAAATCCTAAAAATCACATGAAACAATCAGAATAACTTATTTCACTCTCCTAAATGTGGAAGTGTCAATAAAAAACAGTGAAAAAAGACAGAATTTTCAGCCATGTTAAACAGAAGAATAATGGCAAATCACAAATTCTGCACTCATGGAATGTTTAAAAATGTAGAAATGAAAAGTTTTTTATAACTATGCAACAAGGCAAAAGTCATATCTGACAATAGTAATGACATTGGTACCTGATTTCTGATTTCTGTACAAAAGCCACTTCTTCCACAAATCTTGCAAAGTTGTCTAGACCTGAAGGAATGGTCCCAATGTACAGTCTGCAGTATTTAACATCGAATATCTATCAGCCTGTACAGGTAAGAGTGATGTTTCAGAGTTCATGTTTTCAGAACAGCATTTTTGGGCTCCCTGATTCACACCTTACTTTCCTCTCGATCATCTCATACAAAATCCATGTCATTTTTCTCATGTTAAACGACCTAGCATGGAACTATTTTGGGATAAGGATGACTTCAATGTGTTATTTTGTTTTATCTCTTCCTAATACTCTGCTTGAAAAAAACACACAGCCTGATCTGAACAAGGGGATATAAGTCACTCGAGACAGAATAAATTCTACTCTCAGAGAAAAAAAGAGGAAATAAGTAGACCTTCGCCGACCACAGAATACCCAAGACAAGAAAGGAGCTTCAGGACATTGCTGCAGACAGGAGCTGGAAGAGAAGAATCAAAGCACACCTTATCAATGCAGCAGGAAGTGCTCAAAACTGGTGAGAAAGTGTCCGAAGCAAAAAAAAACCTCAAAGAACACGTGTGAAAATTATGCATAAAACCATGCAATTTTCCACCATTTTTTCCCTCAAAATCTACTACAAGCTTTCAAAACATAAGATCACTGCATTTCACATAATAAACCTATTCCATACCCAAAGTTATTATTATTATTATTAATGGATCTGAATGTGCTCAATAATGTTAGATCTCTAAGCACTCAGTGCAGAAACACTCATTTCCAGCAAGCCCAACAACCAAGAAAATAGCATCAGATCTAATTCCTTCAATTCAAAGAAGCAGTTGCACAGTTCATCATCTTTTCTAATTCCCATTTAGAAATCAATGGATAGGCTTTTAATAGATTCTTTTGGCTTTTTCTAGAGCAAAACAGGAAATAACTAATAACTTGGAATTTATTAACAAAACATACAGGATAATGTTTGAAAACCCTTATTTCTTCATCCTCCTTGGATGGCTGACTCACATATAAGCAGCAGAACAACTACTTTCCAGATAACAACATTTACCAAAACAAAAATAAAATTATTATCTACTGCTTGCCCACAAGATAAGCTGAAAGTTTGCAGCCTTATGATATTCAGATACTCAAATTCAGAGATCTACTTCAAGCATCTGAACCACAATGTGTATTCCATAACGTCATATCCTATTTGAACGCAGGACCTGAGTTTTACAGCAAAAAATTCATCAGCTGACATATGTACAGGGCTGCAGATGCAATCCAGGCTCAAAAGTCTTCCTTCTGAATCCAAGACACAGCAGTTCAATCCAAGGCACTGTTCTGTTCATCTGAGCCCTTGCTGCCAAGTCACTATGTCTGGCCTGTCAGTATGTTCAACTAGAGGTTTCTGGGAGCAGCTTTCTTTGGCTTTGGGGTTAAATTGTAAAACTTGGATTCTAAATCAACAGATCAGATTTGTAAGCAAATGTAAGCACCACACTGTAATGCAGTTTGCTCTGTAAGTCCCCACGAAAAAGCATGCACAAATTCAGGGTATCTATTTTTACCCCCGCAATTGTCTTCTGTGTTGCCAGTAAAATCAGAAAAAAAGGAGATGACTCTTGAAAGGATTTCTGTCTTATTTCTACACTGCCAAAGCATTAGTTTGTCTTACTAGTTTCAGAATTTCTCTCTGAATATCACTGAGGCTTTAATACCAAGCAGTAATCTTCAAAAATTAGCTCTTACTAACTACTTTGCCAAGAGTTTTTCATTGCAATGGCAAAAAGATGGCCAACTGCTAAGCAAATTAGGTGACTTAGAATGTATTTCTAATACTCCAGTACGTGTAGCCATTCAGACCTCCAAGAAGGAGGCTGAAGCCTGGGTTAGACCATCCAAGCTGGCTACTCAGGAAAATCCCAAGAGTACACACAGTTCCACCACAAGATCAGACTGACACTTTGCACTATCAAATGTGTGCATTTTCAAAGCTGCCTACAACCTTTATTTCCTTCTTTGCTGTTCCAAGACACACTTAACATATAGGAAGACAACTCAAATATTTGTAGGTGAAACTCCACTTTGTCAGTGGGACAGCTTTCTGTCACAGCTACAGATTAAGGAGCAATTTTTTTGACTTCTTAAAATACAACGTGATAAACTGAAATGCCTGTAAAGAACCTGCTTTGGTCAAGTAGATTCACACAGTGACCTGAATAATTTTCAGCTTTAACCTGTGTTATCACAGTGGAATTACTGGGGTGAGAGTTAGTTCACACGTTTGTTTGCCTTTGTTCCCTATGGTCGTTGATATCAAAAGCCATCCTGCATGTGCTGTGAAAATAGATTGTGTTGTCATTGTACTAGGCATCATTGAGATGTATCTAAACAGCTATTTTCCCTAGTAGATGGAATCATAGCCTAAGTTCTAGACAGTCCATTTCACTGATTTGGTAAAACAGCAAGTTCTATCTGTCTGAAAATTTAAATTTTTTTATTATATCGTATTTCTGTTTTAACCTATTATAACATTATTTTAACATAATTTTTCCATAATTATTATAATATTAATTTTATATAATATTATGCATTATAATTCCTATTATAACCTCTTTTCTATTGTATCAGCTCACCTGATAAAGGTAAGACCTGTCCCTTCAAATCTTTCAGTCCTCTCTAATATTCCCAGACTACCAGAGATATAATTCTATACTTCATGCCTTTTTAACTAATATACTCCTTCCATTTAAAACAAAACCAAAATAAGTAATAGAAAATAAGCTACTCTTATTGTGGTAATAGACCATATTCTGAGCTTGTTAACAATTTGGTATAAACTGAATTGCAGAAAAGTTATGTCGGAGTGAAAAAGAGCAACCTGGTGTTCACAGCCAAGCTTGAGCCAGCAAAACCAGTAAATGCTGAAAATCTTGTAAATAGCAACGGTGGGTGAAAGGGCCAGCTTTAACTTTCTGTTGTTAATTGGGAGATGTCTCTAATAGTAGTGCTGGTGACTCACACCACTGAAAATGTAGGAAGAGATGCAGTGCATTAGATGCCTTGCCAGAGCCCATCTCTGTAGAGGGTAGAAAGCTGAGATGGACCAGGAAAGTGTGTTATGTAAAAGCCATGTATTTCCATTAATGGGTTTTTGGAAAAGAGCAATGACTCCCCAAATCAAAACCCATAGATTTTTGATTTGGGGAGTCATTGTTCTTGTAAATATTCATCTGGCTTTAAATGTAGCCAAACATATTTTGCTTCTGTGATTTCCAAATCTGTATCCAGTCATAAGAACTGCAGCAAAGCCTGGCTCTAAACAGAGAATTGAAGAAATCATTGAATCTCTACCTCTGCTAAAAAAACTATACTGTATCTTAAGATGCTGGTTTCTGCAGTGAGTGGACAGGATTGTACAAGGCTGGACTCCCAGGCTCTTTCAATCACATCCATCTTCTTGTACATCAGATTATTTCTGCCAAGCTGGCTATATTTTTTCCAAGCAAACCCTAACTATCAGGGAGGTCTAACACACTGTTCCTTTACCATCAGTTTTGTTTTCAAACATACAATAGTTTGGCATGACTCCAGTCACCACCAGGTGATTTTTGGCCCTTGCCCTTTTTATTATCTGGTATCTCTTAGGGAACCACAGATGAAACCAACAGAAAAGGAGAGAAAAAGAAAAAGCATGAAAAAAAGAAAAAGCATGAAAAAAAGAAAGACCTTCTCCTTTGCTTTCCTGGTAATGTGACATCTTGCCCTCTTGCACTGTATATTTCTGTCCAGCTGATGCTTTGTCCTAGTGGAATCGTGGTTCTGGTATTAGCTCCAAATGGTAGGCAGGCATTTTCATTAAAAACAATTACTATTTCCAAACAGGAGCTGGTTCCTCAGTTCCAGCCATTCTTGCTGTAAAACGTTCAGCTGAGAGGAGCAGATTGTTCCTGCTGAAAATGAATGGAATCTGGCAGGAAAACCTCATGTTTTTCCAATCCTAGTTTTTTACAAAGAAAACACTGGGATCTTGTTGAAAAATTACAATTGTTTTGGTGTGCACATAATTTTTCTCGGTTGAACTGTTTCCAGCTACAGGAGACAAGTTTTGTGCATACATATGTGCATGTGTGTGGGAATATATATGTAAATATCTGCACAGGCAAACGAGATTTTGTATCTAATTGCTATGTAAAAAAAAATATTAATAAGTAAAGAAAGAATAAACATTTTTTTTTGTTATTAAAAAGCATTTATGCAAATTGATTTTTTTAAACAGCCACCACATTATGAACCTTCAAAAGAAAGTCAATGAGTAAAATACTGTATCACAGTAACAGCTAGCCTCACTTTCAATACTATGAGAAGAAAGAGGCCAAGGTGACTGAACTGTTTATCCCTTGGTTGTTCTCAGTAACTTTAAAACATTGTCAGACTGAATTATTCTGATGAAAATATCAAAGCAAAGAAAACAGAGGGGACTATTACATTCACAAAAGGAACAAGATGCAGACATCCCCATATTGATCACCTATGTGGAGGCTGCCATTTGATAGTAAGTGGTTTTGTTTACCTCAGACAGAAATAGATAATAGGTCAGGCTGACCTTGTGTCCACATGAGGGTGGAAACACCTCCTTCTAGCTGTTGGTTTTTTCCCTTCTATGTGAAGCAGTTACGCCAGACAGGTTGGATGCTCGTGCGTCTTGTGCCTGCTGCACCTTGAGAGTGTAAGGGCACTCCCCAGGCAAAGCTCAGGCCACCATAGTCGCAAGCTTCAGGTCAGGTTCCGACCCTCTGCACCAGCAAACAGGCAGGATCCTGATACTTCAGCTGTGGCATCTCCAGCCACAACCTTCAACACAATTCAACTGCCTTCACCTGCACCTGACAATCAAAATTGCCCAGAATTGGGCAATAAAACTTTCTCTACCAAAAATGTACAATAGCACAGAAGAGCCCAAAAGCTGATCACTTCAAGGATGCGCTGCCAAGCCCTCCGATGCACTTCGATCACAGCTGCAAATATAACAAGTCATACAAAACACTCTTGAATTTTCTGAGGCTGAGGCATTGAGCCCCCAGTGGAGCCAGCTGTAAATCACCGATTTTCACCAATCTTTTGGGTCACCTTTTGACCTAACACCAATAAATCACAAAGGAAATTATAATGGAAAAGATGACAGTATTACAGTAACTGCTCATTTTAAAAGCAATCACCTGACAGAAAAAGGAAAAATGAGAAGCATTTCCTTTTTCTGTTATTGCCCAGCTAGTAGAATTTCTTGTCTCCCTTTCAGTTGTTCTCACCCCAAATATCATCATTATAACAATAAAATTAGGTAAGTCTACAGCCAGTAGGAACCTCAGAAGATCTGCTGGTCCGGCTCCTTGTAGCCAGGCAAGATCAACTACACCTAGACTTTGTCTGATGGATAGGTGTTGAATTTGTACTTGAAAGCCTTCACAGAGGAGTCTAAAACATCCCTTGTGAGTTTGCTGCTTCAGTTGTTTGTCCTGGATATAAGTGTGCAGATCTACCCACTCAGCACAAAGCTGCCACAAAATGAAGTGCAGTGTCACTTCTGCACTCCCTGCCATCTTCTGGTCTGAGCACACAGCTCCATCTAAGCCCTAAGACCTTCCTGGCGGAGCAGGGGTCAGCAGCTTTACATTGTAAACCTGTGGCACACTTACCACAAGCCCAGCCTTAGGATCCCCGCGCTTTGTATTGCACAAGGGCCACAGTTTCATTGTTCTAATAGGAGACAGCACTTCCCAGTCAGAATTTGAATGGCACAAAGTACATCGAACAAGTTCACTCTTCTTCTCGCAATTTAAAATCAGATACTAAATAAGGTGTCAGCAGGCTTCCCACGAGGATCTAGCTGTAAAGTCTTTATTGTTGTGTTTGCTTTGAAGTCAAGAGGAAAAAAATTCTTGTTTGCCAACTTATAATTCAAAAAATGCCAGAAGAATCTTCTTTCAAACAAACAAGATGCAAAAGAAATGCTGGCACCAAAGTGGTGCAGTCTTGTGAATTATGGAGTTATGGAATCATTTTGAAAGTAAATTGTATGCTACATAAATGTTCATGTAAATAAGATTAGATTTCTTCCACAGAAGGGGAGATATAGATCAGAGATACCAAAACTGTTTGTGGTCAGGCATCAGGACTGTTTACTTGGTACATAGGCATGGAACACATAACAAAAAGAGGACATTCTAGTGTTGAAGGACTATATAATAAAAATGAGGGGAAACCTCTTTTTATAAAACACATCTGAGCCTCAAGTCCTGCAACACATACTGCATGACAAAACTATTTCTGTCACTTGCAAATCTAGAAGCCTGCCTTTGTCAGCCATTTGCACATGTAAAGGATCAGAGCGGGTATTGCTCAAATGAATCAGTCAGTTTCTTGTGAAATACATTAAAGCTCTGGGCCCTGCTGAAGGGGTCCTTTTGTATTGTTCCAGCAATTTTGTTATATTTTCTATTTGTTTCGGGTTCGTCTGATTTGTAGCATTCTCCAGTGATTGAGCCCAGCAGCATCCATTTTAGAGATAAACAAAACACTGCAGGGGCATTAAAATGGCAGATACCAGACACCAACCCATCAGTTTGGTTCCATACACCAGAGCAGCACCTAAACACAGCTGTGCCCACCAGGGCCTTGCACTTACATGTGGAAAACACCTCATTGTAAGTGCTGATTCCGTTTCTATTGTGTGTGTGTAACCACACACAATAAAAATGTTTTGCTGTGAGCACCTAGTAGGCCTGAGGGTGGCTCTTAAACCTAAGTACACAAAGGCCGTATCAAAAGTTGGGAAGTTTGCAGTTTGAAATGCCATTTTGGAGCACTACTAAAACCAAGCAGTCAACAGCAGCTACATTAAGGTAGGAAAAGCCAGATGTGGCTGCTGCAACACAGCTCTTGTGAGGTATCTCTCACCCTCTGAAGGTGCACCGACCACGCAGCACAAGAACATATTACTGACAACCCATCCCACCAGCAGCCTCAGCCTGTGGCAGCAGCTCTGTGGGAATACCAGGACCAGCAGAGAAGGAGCAAAAGGAAAAGCTTTTCCAACATGAGTGTAAGACCCTGAGGTCAAAGTTCTCATCTAGCTTTAAGAAAAAGATTTGGTTCAGGCAAGCTGTCAAACCCCACAGAGCCTTCTATCCACATAAGGTTCTTCCATTCTTCCTGAGAACAATTAGCTGTGCACACAGTTCTGCTTAGTAGTGACCTTCAGCACATGAAGGAGCCACAGGATGATGGCAGTCTTCTAATGACCTAAACTATGAGCACATGTTCTTTTCCTGACACAGAGTTTGACACTCACAGCCAAATCTGCACCTCCTGGTTTTTGCTTTATCTTGATCCATGGGCTATGCAGTATATGTGAGTACTCCCCAGTTCACTCCAGGTCAAATATTTCAGCTGAAACCACAATTTCCAGTTCTGTAAACGAACCTGGCTAATTTTCCCTTAAACAATTTAAAGAGTGAGGAAGTAGTGACCTCTCAAGAGAAGGGCAGTAATATCTTCTAAGCACACATTTCCATTCAGAGGAGGATAAATTCTTTGGCCATAAAGGTGAAAAATCTGCAAACCCAAAAGCAGAAGACTGAGTTGTTTTCCTGCAAGATATCTCCAATTCTACACTCGTGTGGAAACCAGACATCACCAGTCCTGACCCCACTGAAGTCAAAAGCAGTTTTGTCATTGACTTTCACAAAACTAGGATTCACCCTAGGGTAAGGGGCATTGTGTTTTTCAGCAGCCACTGATGTGGAAATTTTGCTTAGATGACTGACTGCCTGGAAGGTAGCAGTGGTAGGCCACAAAATACCAGAAATGTTTCTGTTAACCCATATACTCCAGCATTTGAAACTGCAGATGTTGGAGTACACTCTTGTCCTCTAAAAAGAGTATGTTTCTATACCCTTGGCTTCTTTACTCCACCTGAAGCTGGTTGTGCACCTGATGTACCTAACCCGTTGTTCAGCGGTGCTACTGGGTCTGACTGTTTATCAGGAAACATCAGGGAGTTTTTATATTCTCACGTTGTAAATAATGTGACAGACCTTGAAAATATAATGTGTCTTTTTATAGCTACTGTATGCATTGTGAATTACAACAACTCCTGAAAATAGAGTTGAAAATAGGCTATTACATTCCTGTTTCATGTTCACTCAAATTCTGATTTAAAAAAAAAAAACAGTTATAATGTACATTGAGAGTATAGGGAAATGGATAAAAAATATAGTAATCTGGAATCTAAAAATTAATCCAAAAGCATGCCTAGAAAATTCCTAAACTAATTTCAGGAATTCATCTGGTACCTAGGCTCCAGACGGAATAATCATCTGAGCTCAAAAGAACTAACATACATATGCAAAGATATTCCAGAATTTCTCTGAGCTGTGAGTCTGAACAAAAGTTCTTATTTGTCATGGTTTAACCCCACTCAGCAACAGAAATGCAACAAAAGTCGTTGGCAAGTTTGCTTGCTTGAGCATTGGCTTTTCAGTATAAGAAGTCCTACACTTGGTAACATGCATATAAATTTGTACCTGTGTAGATATGGTTTAGTATTAAAACTGCCTTGAAAATGCACACTGTGTAAAGGTTAAAACCGCATTGCAGGACAATAAAGCTTGTGCTTAGCGGAGCTGATTTTGCCTGCTGTAATTAGAGAGGGCTTGCATAAATAAAAGATAAAAATCAGAGACAGAAGCAAAGTATCAGAAAATTCAGAAACGTTGTTAAAAAAAAAAAAAAAGAAAGAAAGACAGAGATCCAAATACAAGGTTTTGCATCTCGGCCTTCTTTCTAGTTCAGAAGCATCCATTAAAGCTTCCCAAGCTTTTTAAAATTCCTTCAGCCTAGAAATCAGAGCAGAAGAGAGGGTGCCTCACAAAATTTCCATTTCCTGCTTCTCCCTTCTACAATAGGCTCCTTCAAAGTGCCTCTGTGCTTCCACTATTGGGTCAAGCCGCACAACAGGGCCAGAAGGAACCCCAAATATTCTGAACACCACCTGCAAAGCACAGGAACGGTCCTTTGGCTCCTTTATGTTCCTGCCCCCTCAAAGAATTTTTCCATCACTATGCAAATGAGGGAAGATGCTCTCATACACCCCTATCCCCACTTATAAACTGCCTCTCTTTGAGGTGTATTTTATATCCACCGTCCCTCTTTAGCTGCCAAAGAGCTTTCCACCTCAGTACTAGTGCCTTGCAGAGCAACCACAAAACCCTGCAGTACAACAGAGCAGAGGTTCTATGGCCGACACAACTGCTATTTTCATCAATTCTTCAGCAAACCAGCTGATCATAAAAGCTATTCTTGACTAGCCTGCCTTTGTAACACCAGTCACCAGGAGAACACAGCACTTCCTATTGGCTGTGGCCCTCACTAAAAATACACTGCATTCTCACACAACAGCAAAAACTCCCACAAGGGCCAATGGACAGCAGACTAAAAACAGTAACCAAAAGCTTTAAATTGCACAAATTACAAAGGTAGAAGAACTGAAAGCAGCATGCCACTAAAAGCCATCTGCCATCTTGGCCCGCCCATGTGTCCCTTCTCCCCAGCAGTGTTTTATATTAGTAATGATGTCTCTGTATTATGTATGACAGAGTCTCTGCTGCTTTGAGCAAGCAGTAATATAGATGCTCCTTCAGTCTGGTGCTTTGCATATACACACTAGCTGCGGGAGCAGAAGATCTGCCTCCCATGTCTCTCTCTCTGGATGTTGTTCAGTTGGAAGGCAACATTCACATGCATATATTTTCCAAATCACATGTACATGCTGTATTATCAGGACTCCCATGCGCATTAATAATACACAAAAATACACAGAAATAAGCATGGATTCAGCCATGATGTAGATTAGATGAGACAAGAATGGACAACATAGAAATTCAGGAAGAGAATCAGCAAATGGTTAGTCTGATTATGGCCAGATTTCAGAATATAAAACATGGTTTAGGTCTTTTTATTAATTACTTCTATTAGTAGGTTAACTACTTCACCTGTCACTGAAGCTGTCATTTATAAGAGTCTTTGAAGTGAATTCTCTAAAGAGTTTTGAAGGAAGAGAAATATGAAGCCAGCCATTGGAATAGCCTGAAAGAAGCTTCAGAGATGGATGTGGAGACAAGGATGGGGCACAGCAGTTCTGTAAGGAGAAATACCCAAGATAACTCCCAGTGATCAAGCACAGGTACAAGAAACACTTTCCCAGGTTAACATACATGTAAAGGAACAAAAAAAAAAAACAAAAAAAAAAAATGGAGAGAAAATTTTTTAGCGCTGGGAAGGTAACATAGTGATCTGTAAAAACTGCTTTCACTACCTAAGCTACCAGGCTAGCTCAGGTGTTTTCATGCAGACCTGCAAATATCATCCAAGCCAACAGGTTGTACTGAGAAAAGACAGTGACCAGGGACCAGAGTAAAGATCATAATATTAATCAGAGAAAAAAGCTTATCAGGAGCTGGTTCAAGTGAAATGACTACTTTTGCAGCTGACCTTGGAAACCCCTGTAGGGAAATGATTTGGGTTATTGGCAAGTTGGTGGGAAAATGTATTTGCTAATTACACAAGTTCATTCATTCAGAGCATTTCGCAAAATACTCTGCCTAACCCACTTTCTGGGCTGCTGCATATTGGAAGTATGTGATTCCAAAATGCTTTAGCTGGGCTTTAGTGGGTGTTCTCACAAGATACAGAGCTTGCAGCTCTCTGTTACCATATGACTACAGACATTAGTTAGTTGACCTCCAACTATCTGTTCACAGAGATATCCCCCTGCTCCAGTAACTTCCTCAGCTTTCCCAGGGCACATGAAAAGACCTTGACAGACACCCAAGTAACTGTGAGGTTCTGCAAGGGACGTCCCATCACCACAGCTCCGCCCTCCTTGGGAGACAAGGTGAAGGCCAGATGTGCAGGAGATATTCAGGGTGAAGGCAGGGAGGATTGAAGAGGTGCACAGCACACAAAAGTGGTGAAAAGATACAAAAGCTAAGGAAGGAGGAGAAATGGAAACTGCACAGAAAGAGAAAGGCAGAGAAATTATCAGAGAAGAAGGAACACAGAAACTCAAAGCCCAGCAGGTAGATCATGTGTAACTGTGGGTAACCAACAGCTCAGGGAAGAACAAAGTCTACAAATAACAGGAGAAAGGGAAGGCTTCATGGAATGGTTGAGTCCATGAAGAACCAGAGGAACCAGGGAGAGGAATGAGCTGTCCAGATTCAGAAAGACAACATCTGTGGAGATGTAATAGAGGTATTTTTCTGTCTCCTTGTTTGAGCATTTATCACTGTTAGAGCAGACAAATAGCATATGAGAATTGTTCCCCAGCTGAGTTGGGGACCCCAAGCCAGTGTAGTCGGTATTTGAACACAGGATATATTAGTGGATGTTCCAAGTTTCAAAGGTCCTGAGCTCCTAATCGTAAGTCTCATACTTATCAAAGGCAGCTTCTTTCCACTGAAAAGCTGTCCTGCAACAATAAAAGTTATTTTACTGGATTCATGATTTGGACACATCAGGCCCCACCTCAGAGTATTTCTGGACAAGAACAGCTATTTGGCTAGCACACAGTATGGGAATAAGGAGAGGTGAATCTGTTCTTGGAGTTAAAAGTTTTCAGGTATTCTCCCAGGCAACCTGCTCAACATGTTGTGCCTCATACTTGTGAGATGAGAACATCTAATTCTGAAATTCCCAGGAATATTGGCCTAGGTGTATAAAGTACATTGAGATCCTCAGAAGAAAGGAGTAATTTTAAGTCCAGAGAGTTGACATTTACTTGCTTTTTCCAATCTGCTGTTTCTTAGAACACCAAATCAAAAAGGATGGGATGGTGCAGGCAACTGGCGATATCATTGTCACAACAGCGACATCATGGCACAGAGAGCCCCAGCCCATAAGGCAGGAGGAAGCACACGAGTTGCTATATAAAAAAGGACTGGCAGCACAATGCACTGAGTGGATGCCAGATTCATTGCTCTCCGAAAGCTGCATTTTCAAATCCAGCATTCGCCTCATGTTTGAATTTAAGCTGACTGTAATAGGGGGAAAATATATTAAAAAATATTCTAAGCCTGAGACTTTGTATTGCTCTTGATTCTTGCAGCACAAGGAGGAAATGAGCAATTTTGCACTGAAATGCCATTGAAGTGTTGGTCTGAACTGAGCTTTCTCTTGGCATTCTGGCTGTTCCTGCCTTTGTAAAAACTATCAGGCAAGGGTTTGTTTCTTTGTGAGAGATTTAATGAAGCTACAGACATCCATTTTAGCCAAAGTGATTTCATCTGTTTTTCCTCCAAGGCTGCCCAGCTGAAGAGTTATTATCAAAATTTTTCTCATCAAAACTGCCAGTCACCGGTTGGTGACCAACCTACTACTCACTTCTTCCAGCCCCTCTCCAGACTCACAAACATCAAACAGTTCAAATGCTGTTCAGGAAAAAGTAGTATAATTAAAAACTAGTAAAGAAAGTAAAAACCCCGACTACTCTTCAGAGATCTGTACATCTTTTACTTCACACTGAAGGTACTTAAGAGAGACTCTACAGGCTACTTCTGGGGATGTTGAGATTCAAGCTCATGGTTTGGCTTCATTTTTAGCCAGGATAGCACAACTACAGGATAGAGGAAGAATTGCTTACAGATCCAATTATAGGATGGAAAGCCAGGAAACTATGAATATCAAAATTATCACCAGAATTTTCCCTTGTAAATCACTTAATTTCAATGCTTCCTCATTCCTATGTCTGTATGAAGACAGACAGACTTGCCTACTTCTAAATAAGTCTCAGAGTTACTGTCAGAGGATCCTTTAGCCCAAAGTCAGATTCAATTCTTGATCACTTGTCAGGAGTTGAATATGTAAATTACCAAGATTAGAAAGAGCAATTTCAAGGCAAAAGAGGACCCATTTGCAGGCTCTGAAGAAGCTTTGGGGAAGCCCAAACAAGTTCAAGATTGATCATGCAGGAAGAGAAGTCCTTTTCTTACCAGCTTGAGATTTATGTTCTTTATGTATCACTGGACCACAGCTGGAAGCATTTCCTTTCTGTCATTCCTTTCAGCTCCAAGAAACATAATAAATATTTAGTAAAGACGTCCTAAGAAACGGAAAGCTTTCACTTATTTACTTAGGGCATTGTTTCAGAACAGAAAAGCTAGAGTCGATATCAAACAATATGCTCTTAGTCTGTAACTCCCATGGGGTATTAGAAGGTGTTACTGCATGGGCTATAATATTGCAAGCTGTGCAGGCTTAATTTAAGATCAAAAATTTGCAGAATTAAAAAAAGAAAGACAAATAATAATAACTTTTAAAAATATGCAGGCTTTTCATCATCCATTTTTATCTAGTGAGAGACTGGCCCAAAAGAGATGATAATGTACCTGATGTACTCAGTACAGAATGTCTGAACTTGTAATCAAAATAAGTCAAACGCAGGGGGATTTTTTAGAAATTCTTAATAACATAAAATTATTTGGCAAGATTCATCACTTTTTACAGGTATGTTACAAAGTGACTTTCCTTGATGTAAAGTACAGCTATAAGCAGATATTTGATCAATGCCAAAACATGGATCATCATTCCACCAACATCAGAGACATCCTGATTTACTTAGATCAGCTGCACTGCCAAAAGATGTGTCTTCAGGATGATTAGGTCCTGTCTATATGCAAGAGGAGCAGCCAACTGCATTTTCATTAAGATCCCTAAATGAAGCAGGAAGATCAGGATGATGATGCTGGAAATTGTGTACAGCTGATTTAAATCCTAGTAGCATTTGCTTAGGAGTGAAAATAACTGTAGAAGCCAAGTCGAAACTAATGGAGAGTTTGTTTCAAAAATTTACTTTTCATCATGTACTGTTACATTTGCAAAGATACAGTCCAAGTGTGAAATACCAGTGGGGTGTAAAAATCCCCTTGCACATTTGGAAAGGGATCCATCTCACACCAATGCAATGTAAACAAAAATAAAACACAAACAGTGCAGGTCTCTCGTTTATTTAAATGAGCTGTATTCCAAACCACATAGAGGTAGCTAGTAATTCTGTAAAGACAGCCTAGAGAAGCAACAGAATTAAACCCCAAAACAAGATATACTCATCACTGATTGGAGAAGTATTTGATGAAAAAATAGATTGGTTTCTCCAGCAGTGTTGGGAAAAGATAGGGTGTTGACATAAAAAGTAATATCCATGATGAAAAACATAAGCAAAAAGTAAGAGATTATGTTCTAGCCCCAGCTGAAGTATTTAGATTACAGACAAAACAGCACTTTGTGATACTCATAATTGCTCCCAAAAAGCACAAGCAGAATGTGAGGTTACAAAATCCCCCCAGAAACACAGAAAGGCTGACAGGAGACATTGCTGAGAGTACTAAAATATTTGCAGAAATCACTACCCTTAAAAGCACAGATGTCCAGAAAGAGTCCAGAATGTTCCCAATTTATTGGGGATGATACCTCCTGTTTTCCAGGCTTTTAGAGGGCCTGCAGTAGCTGCTATCTCAGCTAAGCTCATGTAAAATTATTAAAGAAAGTGAAAAAAAGATTAAACTGGAAATAAAAGGTGAGTTGAAGAGTCCTTAGAATAAATCAATAAATGAATGGTAAGCAGCCACTTGGCTTAGAAAATACCTATTCAAGAGTTCCAAAACAAAGATGTTACTAAGTTACTGATGGAGGCCTGTAAGTAAGACCTCAATTCTGCCTCAGGATCTGAAGAAAGAATAGGCAAAACATGTGAAAGCATTGGTATGTTTCCTAAGGGCTACACAGAAGATTGAGGGAATGAGGGATCAGGAAACCTGACCTCTGTGGCAGATAAATTGCTAGAAACCAATAAGATGAATAAAATTAGTAAACACATATAATATGATGTTTTGGGGAAAGATCCAACAGTTTCTGCAAAAAGGAGTAACAAAATTGTTGAAGTATTCAATGAGCAAATGGACTAAGACAAATAATAATGGACTAATAGCAAATGGACTATGACAGTACCAGGTCAATACAGTGTGAACATCTCCACCTGCAGTGAAGCCAAGCATTCCCAGAATAAGGAATTAGCAGAAATCAAACTGTACAATTTGTTTTCCTAATGGAAAAAATGTTTCAAGCATGTTTTTCACTATATTCATAAACAACCTGGGAAAGCAGTACAAGTGAGGTGACAAAGTTTGCTGACAATACAGCGTTGCTCAGAACAGTCAAAGCTGAAGCTGATTGTGAAGAGCTGCTGAAGGATGTCATGAGCTAAGATGAAACTCAGTGGTGGTGAATGGCAACTAACACATGGGGGGAAATGCAACACTGGTTTATAGGGACACAATGATCAGCACTGCTCACGAGAGAAATCTTGGAGTCACTTTGAATAATTACAAAAGGTCACCTCAGCGTCAACCACTGTTGGAAATTCCCAGAGGGGCTTTTAGGAATTGCTAGGAAAGAAAAGGAGAAAAAAACAGAATGAAAAAAGAAATTAATCTCATTGGATAAATCCTCAATGCACCTGCAACTTGGATACTTCTAGTCTCTATCTCAGAGCATGGAATGCATACAAATATTATAAAGAGCGGTGGAATGACTGACCATAGGCACAGGAGTGCTTTTTTGCAGTGAAAAGTGAGACTCTAGCTCATCAGATTGGAAAAAAATAAAATACAGCAAAAGAGGGATGTGATAAAGTTTACAAAAGCATGAATGGTATTAAGAAGGTGAACAGGGAATGATTACGTTAATACACAGAGTTAGGGGCACTCACTGAAATTATCAGATAGATAAAAATCTTTTAAAAATTATTCTTTATGCCACACAGATTCTGATATTTGCTGTCACATGGTGTTGTGAAAGCCAGAAGTATAAATGGGTTCAAAAAGGGATTAGAAAAATTAATGAAGAAATAAATCTATCAGGGACTATTAAATACAATGCAGTCAGAAGTTTAGACAGCTTCTAAAGTCCTGATTGCTGAAATCTTGGAGGGTAAATCTTTGGAGTGCCTCTGAGTTTTCAGAAAATTATGCTATTACTGCTTTGTATTATGGCTTCTCCTCAAAGTTCACCAGTTAATCCGGAGTAGCTCTTATGCTAAGTGTGTACTCACATAACAGAGATGTTCTCTGTCCTCAAAAACGTATCCTGTGCAGGAACAAAAGCTCTAAAAGTCAGGATACTCAGCTCCAATTTGCTGCTGAATCTGAGAAAACACAACTCTGGATTTAATTTTTTTTTCTGATTTGTTTTTCTTTACACTGTGGGAGTTACTGCAACTGTACATGAACTCCAAATTAGTTGAAGGGTTAAAGTGAGCAAAGACTAATAAGGGGAAGTGCTTTTATTTTGACAACATTTTTTAAGGTCTGCCTTTAAAATATAAATAAGGCATTACTCATTAGAAACTTCCCACACCTACTAAGAAAGTCTAGTATCATCAGCGTTAGCTCTAAATGATAACTCTAGTTATAATATTGTAAACAACCTCCTGTATGGGCCAGAGAAAGGTTGATCAATATTGCTATATTATTTAGGCTAATAATTTTCAGTGTGGTTGCTTTTACTAGGTAATCAGAAATTATGGGATTGGGTAAAGGATAGCAAGACGTTGTAGAGGGGATGGTTTCCAAGAGGGCCAATAAGATGCATTTAGCTTGGACTTATTTTACAAAGAAAGATAAATAATCAACCCATAGGAATACTTCACACCACAGTAAAACCTGAAGAAGCAGATTTGTAGTCCAATGGTGTGAATGAAGAAACTAGCTCAGATCAGGACTGGTTGATGCTTAGTGAGCCATGCACAAAGTGGACTCAACTGTGATAAAGTCACCAAGATTTAAGGACACTATGAAGTGACTTAGATGCTCCTTCTGTTATGCACAGGAAAACCATGCAAAACTGTAAGCTCTCGGTTCAGAGGGCAGGATCTGAGTGCCAGCAGCTTCCAGCAGGGACACTTCTACCCCAGCAGGGACACTTCTAACCACCATCAGCTAGCACTGGATAGGCTTCACCAAGTATCAGGATTTTCTCTCTGACTGGACCCAAGTGAAGGCAGTGCTGCTAAGGATGGGAGCAGGCACTCTTTCCCCAGAGAGATATTGGAGCCAAGCTTCAGTGTACCCCAGGCTGTTGCACCACAGGTGCTTGCTGACACAGGGCTGCAGGCATGATTTGACACAATGGGAATGGGAAGAAGCCTGGTATTACAACCTCTCATACTGGCAGCTTGCCACGGCAGGCAGGACACCCACAGAAGTTAAAGCCAAATGTGAGTGCCTGTTTCACTCTTCATTCACAGGTACAGTTGCTGCACGTCCAGAGGGATGCTCTCTTCCCTGCTTCCGGGAAGGATTTTCTGGTTTTGCAGCCAGGAGTAAGACCATCAGCATGTTTCAAACAGATCACAGGTGATGCATGGAGAAATAAGCAACTTCGGAACTGATATGAAAGGAATCAAAACAGTGCAAGATACCTAGTGACAGATGAGAAAGTAAAAGAAGTAGCCTTCTGCTTCTGTTATCTTTTGCCCCTTCCTATTAATAATTTCCCATGAACATAATTCTCTTCTTTCTTGCACAGTATCTGATATCACATCTTCCTTACTGACAGGTAAATACTCACCACCTTAGATTCCCCAAGGTGGGTTCCAACTAACGTCTGGAGGAAATGGTTTCCAGGTCCATTAAAAATGCCCTAAACTGCTTTGCCCTTCCTCCCATTAGTTTGTCTGCATTGCAAGGCAATACTATTTATATTTCCAAAGAAGGAAATCATTAAAGGCAGTAAACAAATAAATCATGATAGAAGCTAATAGAGAAATCAGAATCTTTATTCAGTCTCAGGACCATTTACATTTTCAAAAGAAACTTGAGTTTACATGGATAAAAGTAATATATTGAGAGAAATTGTATCTGAAACAGAACATGAGCAATGAGTAGAACTTTTATTGCCGTGCTACTTTTCATCCCATCAGCACAGTGTCTCATAAGAGAAAAAAATGCATGGCCTCACCTTGAGTCCTGTGTGCAGTTTTGAGTGCCACAATGTAAGAAGGATATAAAACTATTAGAGTATCCAAAGGGCAGTGAACATGATGAAGGACCTAGAGGGGAAGCCATACAAGGAGTGGCTGGGATCACTTGGCTTGTTCAGCCTGGAGAAGACTGAGGGGAGACCTCATTGCAGTCTACAACTTCCTCCTGAGAGGAAGAGAAGGGGCAGATGCTGATGTCTTTTCTGTGTGGCCAGTGACAGGATCCAAGGGAATGGCCTGAAGTTGTGTCCGGGGAGGTTGAGGTTGGGTATAAGGAAAATGTTCTTCACCCAGAGGATGGTCAGGCACTGGAACAGGCTCCCCACAAAGCTGCGCTCCGCATGGAGCTGGTCACTGCACCAACCTGATAGAGTTCAAGTGTCATTTGGACAATGCTCTCAGGCACATGGTGTGATTTTTGGGTGTGCAGGTTCAGGAGTTGGAATTTGATGGTCTGATGGGTCCCTTCCAACCCAGCATATTCTGTGATTCTGTGATCCCAGATACCCTCTTTCCAACTCTCTCAAATATGGGTGAATGTGAAGCATTTGTACATCTCTCTTATGCATGAACACAGCGTTTAAAAATGTTCACACAGGACGATCACTGCAAGCACCTGAGGGTTTCAATTGCAGTTTCAGAGTTTATATGAGGATTTTGAAGTGTACAGCCAAATTACAGGCACAGCACAGAGCAGCCTACAAAGTCTCAGCTGCTGCAGGAGAGCAGAGAGAGATGGATAAGAGAATATTTCTTACTGCATACAAGAATGGAGTTCCCAAGGGAGTTGCCATAAATATTTTTGCTGTAAGACTTTGACCCTTGTATTTTTACTCCCTTCGAGGTGAGCATCCCCACAAAATGCATTGAAAAAAATGGCATTTTCGCAAAGAAAACATAAGGAATTCAGATTTAGAGTGTTACATTCCAAAAGCACATTTCATATCAGGATAGGTCTGTTCTCATTAGAGAAAAGGACCCCATTTTACAGGGAAAAGCTCACAAGCCAAACCAGTGTGTTTGGTAGAGAAAAATAAAGAGGCCTATTTTCAAGTTCAAAACATCACACAAAAGCAAGGTCATGTTTCCAGCAGTTTTGTTGGGGTTAGGTTACATCCAGTTCCAACAATGCTATACATATCAGAGTTTAAAATAATACCTCACTTGATCTTACTCAATAGAAAAGACAAACCACATAAAACAGGTGCTAGACAGCAATGCAGCCTCCCCACAGTTATCCGGTTTACAAACAGCAAACTCTTTAGCCCTATTATTGTTCTCTCATTTGACACATTCTAGCTCCAAAAGGCACTCTAGGTGTCTAAATTGTTAGCAGCTTTTATAGCCAAAGATAAGTATCCATCACTTTTAATTTTCATTGTTGCATCTGTTTTGTCATTTAGCTGCAGCAGGTTGTATTACAATGATTAATGAGGAAATGGATACAAACATTTTTATTTCGAATAGCAGCTCTCGGACAAGATCTGGAAAACAGAACCAAGCCATATGATTGTAAAAAAATAAATGCACACACATATAAAACCTAAACAAGTGGGCATTGTGCCACTATCTGTGAACACCCTAGAAAAGCAAATATCTCTAGAAAGAAAGAAAAAAGTATATTTTTCACAGTTGCCCATGTGATAGTTTGTTTGCCTATTTTCGTGGGG
>VZRN01004772.1:1032282-1146833 GCA_013397935.1 Dasyornis broadbenti | reverse complement strand
TGTTTTGTTTTACAATTAATTTGGCCCTTTTTATTTCACATAAATGTCCCACTCAAGTGTGGCACATCAACAAATGAGTTCATTTATCTTTCAGGGAAAAGCCAAATATTGCGTTTCTCTTCAGAAAAGACAGCCTATATAAAATGCACTGCTAATAGCAGAGGCCTTTAGCATGAAAAATAATAATTTTTATTGCTCTCTCTAGGACATTTGCTGTAAACATAGTTCATCTGTAATTACATGCAAAACCAAAAAGTATTACAGTCACCTACAAACCTAGAAATCCAAAAATATTTTACAGTTCCTGCTGGATGGGGAAAAGATTGTGAGTGCTTTTTGCAGAAAGCAAAAAAGTCTTTCAGATTAAACCCCCTTTAGAACTATCCTTCTATTCAGAAGAATTAAATTAATTTCCTCAAGACTGATGTTATATTCACTTAGCTGTAAGATTTTTCTAGGAAAACAAAAAATTTTATAAAAATATAATCATATGACAGAACTATTCATCTAACAAACAAAATGTGAAAAACACCAATGAAGACTATAATATTAGACTGAGATAAATAATCTAGCTAGAGACCTATTAGATTCTACACTTTCATGTCAATGAAGCATTTGGCCTACCGATGTATTTTTGCCTACTCTGCCAGGCAGGGCTCAGGCTCTGCAGGGGAATACAGCCGTGGATCTCTGCAGGAAGAGAAGACCCTTTTTTTCCCAAGTAAAATGTTCCCTAACTCTGCAAGGGAGGTTGGCAGTAGATCTCAAACTCTGGCCTGTCTTTTTAATACCCCTACAATAGCTCAGTTGGATTGAGACCAGCTGTTGGTGCATTACCATTTGTAAATGCTTAAAGCAACTACTCCTTGTTTTCTTGGCAACATGTGCTGTGAAGGGGGAGAAAAAAAAAAGCACTTTCATTCAGACATTAAGAATTTCTAGATGGCAGCTTTGGCTTAAACAAGCTATTGTTTGCACAGCTCCCTTCAAAAAGTTTTCACCAAAAAAAAAAAAAAAAATCCTGTAGAGATAAATTGAGCCTCTAAATTCTGATTTACACCATCCCCTTCATTGGAAACAAGATTTCTTTTTTTAATACAACCATTTAAGGTCACAGGTCTTTCTGAGTTTTAGTTTCCACAACACCCCCACAAAAATCAACCAGCTTGTCCTAGGAATGAAAATTATAATTTTCTTACTCACTGTTTAAAAAAAACAGTGATTTTTTTTTTTTCCCCCCCCCCCCCACTAATAGAAGTATAAAAAAAGATCTAAAATCAGAGTTTCAGCATATGGAAGCTTGGTTGCAGGGGGGTAAGAAAACAAAAATTACATTGGGGTTATGCTTCAGCATTCAAGAATAACTGAGAGTCTCAAAATACCAGATTGACAGATTGGGTTGCCACAGTAAAAAGAGCCTAGTCACAGTAGAGAACATACACCAACATTTTTTATGATTATTATTGTTGTTCTTGTTCAGATGAAAACAGCTCCAGTGACCTTTCATTGCCTCATCCTTTCCAACCACCCCTGCTAGAGCTTGGTGTACTGGAAGTGTCTAAGCATGAATGTGAGCATCTTGGTGGTTGCAGCTGCTAGTACAATAGGATTAATTTGCCATCCACCAACTCTAATGCCCTTCTGTTTCATCTTCTTTCCCCACCAGGGGCAGTGGTGACAGCATCTGTTCCACTGTTATTTTAGTGGCGCCTTTCGTGCTGTTATAGTTAAGGGTCTGTCAGCATTTCCATCAGACACACACACAC
The DNA here is from genome assembly GCA_013397935.1 of Dasyornis broadbenti. Lineage (NCBI taxonomy): Eukaryota > Metazoa > Chordata > Aves > Passeriformes > Dasyornithidae > Dasyornis > Dasyornis broadbenti. The sequence goes on along the minus strand of VZRN01004772.1, from coordinate 1,145,067 downwards.
ACACACACACACACACACACACATACACAAATACACACACACTTGAGGAAAGGAACAGCTCAAATCATCCTCCAGAAAAAGAAAAAATAGAATTAATGCAATGGGGTTGACAATGGTATGAGTGTGTCAGAAGAAAGCATTTGTATGTTTGATTTTATGGTATTATTTGAGAAAAAGAAATGGACATACAAGAGGTTCCAAGTAACCTATTTTGCATTTGGCAATGGGAAATAGGTGAAAGTTGATTTGGATTGTTCTCTGACCATAGAGAAAGCAAGACTGCCAAGAAGAGAGAGGGAAAAAACCTACACAAGGTAATTTTTCCCTACCAATCACCTTATTTTAGGTAATTAATTTAAATGATAGGATAGTACTTCAAAAGCATCTCAGACAAGATTCGATGAACAGACTAGCAATTGTGGGTGTCCAACTCTAAATACATAGCAGAAGCCTCAGATCTCTAAGGTGAGAGTGGTAATCATAGAATTATAGAATGGTTTGGGTTGGAAGGGACCTTAAAGATCGTCTCATTCCAGCCTTCCTGCCATGGGCAGCGACGCCACCCACTAGACCAGATTGCTTAAGAGCTCCATCCAGCCTGGCCTTGAACACTTACAGGGATGGGGCATCCACAATTTCTCTGGGTAATCTGTTCCAGTTCCTCACTACCCTCGCAGCAAAGAACTTCCTCCTACTATCTAATCTAAACCTACTGCCTTTCAGCTTGAATCCATTCCCCCTGTCCTGTCACTACGTACTCTTGTAAATACTCTCTCTCCATCTTTCTTGTAGGCTCCCTTCAGGTACTGGAAGGCTGCAATTAGATCACCCCAAAGCCTTCTCTTCTCCAGGCTGAACAAACCAAATTCTCTCAGACTTTCCTCAAAGGAGAGATGCTCCATCCCTTTAATCAACTTGGTGGCCACCTCTTGACTTGCTCCAACAGGTCCATGTCTTTCTTGTGCTGAGGACCCCAGAACTAGACTCAGTACTCCAGGTGGGGTCTCACCAGAGCAGCGTAAAGGGACAGAATGAGAACATGTTTCCTGCAGGCAGACAAGAACACCAAGAGGTAAAGAACATCTCCCACTGCTAGGATTGGTTGAGAACCTATAGGTGGGTGTTCCCAGCCCCTCTGGTATGTATGGGATATAAAGGGTAATGCCCTCTGCAGTCTGCAAGACACAGGCTCATCCCACTGTTGCGTTGCGGGAGCTGTTGCCCACATGCACATCTGACTCATAAGTATCGCTTTCTATCCACAAAAGTGAACAGAAAAAATGCAAGTTCTGGGGCAATTAGACACACGGTCAGCTTATTTCAGCAAAGAAAACCCTCTGCAAGATGATAGACATGAGGTTAAGCAATTTAAGGCTGCTTCACAGACCCCACAGGTGTTTTCTCTCCTCATGCTATGCCAGACTTTCCACATGAGATTACTGTGCATGCACAGGTTTCCACCTAGTCCAAGAGAATTTTGAACTAGCATAAGTCATCTGAATTCTCAGAATAAACCCCCTCTTCCTTGGCATGATTCACTACTGCAGACAGGTATGACTTCTGCAAGAGAAGGTAGGAATTATGTTTTTCCAGAGATCTCTCCTTACAGAGAAAAATTCACAGAAAATTTAGAAGGTCAGCACAGGTCTTTCCTAGCACCAGAGTACTCACCATACAATTGATATAATCTGTAATGCCAGATGTGAGTGTCCCTTTAGTCCTACCAACACACTACCATTTACAGCACTTTCTGCAAACCTCTCTAGCATTTTGAACTAGCAGTGATGATTTGTCTCGCAAAATACACAGACAAAAGAGAATCAGAGTTAATTGGGGATTTTCAAACTCACAGCATACTAGGAGGTGAAAAAAAACAGTTAAGCAATTAATTTGGAGGCAAGGCTCTTAAGCCATGCAAATTTCTTTAGTCACAATAATGGTAAGCACAGTCCAGTCTCTGTGATGCAAAATGGATTAATATCAAGATGTTTCTTTTTCAAGTTACATTATCAAATACCTAGGTGTCCTTTGTCACATCATTTAACTGCTCTGCATTTCAGCATCCTCATCTGTGAAATGGAATAGGTAATTAAACACTCATGAATGCTTTGGGACTCTTTGGTGGAAAGAATTATTATGGTGTCTTATTACTGTGAGACAACATGCAATTGTCTCAGGTCTCTGTAACAGCTGAGCCTAAACAGAAAAGGAAGAAAAATCTAAAAGCTCAACTGAGATCTTCTCCTCTATCCTCTGCAAGATGCAACTACTACTTCAGTCCATTTTCCATGCTGGATAAATTGCTCTGAGATTGATCATGCTGCAAAAATATTACCATGTTGCAGGACTTTCAAAACTAGTCTGAGAAAGGATAAACGAAATAACATGTCTCCCAGAAATATTACATCCATGAATGGTAGGAATTATTTAAAAGATGACTGAAAAGAGGAAACCCCAGAGAAGAACACACCATATAAAGCCTTCCCCTCAGGAAAAAAAAAACAAAAACCCTAAAAGCAGAAGAAACCCACTCCCCACTGTACAGACAATTTCTCAAAACCTAACAGAAATGAAAAACATTTGATATTGCCCCAAATCGTGCCAGCAGACAGAGCTAGGTGGCTACTGCCCACCTCACAGCACTGAAAATGCAAGTGCCCAGTGGGTATCGTTCTCCATTATCTCTCAAACCTTTGCCACCAGTGTACAGATAGAAGCGACGGAAAAATGAAAAGTGTGTATATTGTAAGCGTTGGTTAAACAACCCCACAGTAATTCTTATTTGCTGGAGGTTTTAGAGAGCAGATGTAGGATTGGCAGGGGCTGGGATCTGGCTATATTGTTCTAGCACATTTAGAGCCAACATGGAAAGAACACGGAAAGCTGCATTTTTTTGTGTGTATGCATGTGAATGTCTGTGTGTACGTGCATGTGTGTGTGTTTGCCTTTTGCCATCAGCTCATCTAAGGTTTCTTGGATTCACACTGACACATAACAAAAAAAAAAAAAAAAAAAAACAAAAAACTAGGTTGGTTCTCTTCCAAAAGAAATATGACTTATATCAGCTGCTGCATGAGAGTCTCTCAATTGCCACTACTAAGCTGCCTATTTTGCAGTAGCAAGTGGCCATGTGCTGTAACACACTGATTGCCTGCTTTGGTGGTATCGGTTGCTAGAATAAGGGCAAACAAATGGGGAACCAAATATAAAAAGCAGCCAGCAGCACTGAAGAAGCATTACAGCTGCCAGGCAATAACTTAGATAGTTACAGCTGCCATCACCTAGTTCACGCAAGCTTTTTAATATCTTTTGGCAGCGCTTGGTGTCACAGCACAAAAGGAAAGTTGGCACTTCCTAGCATACTTTGTTTGACATAACTGTAGGCAGAACCCAGCTGATACCTTCATCAATGTGTGTGTGTTTGCTCTTAAGGTACGTTTTAGCAGATCAAACATTGTTTTTCTCTTTCTGTTGCACACACCACTGTTAAATCATAGGTTGGGAACCACACCAGATAAATGGGAAAGAGCTCACTAAGCTGCAGCACATGGCCAGTCCCAGCAGCACCTCAGATAAGGAACACAAAAAAACCCTGAAAAAAAAGAAAAATATAGTACAGCAGGAGGGACTGTGGAGGGAGGTTTAAAAAAAATAAATATACTCCTTTGCCAAAATGTTCTCCTGCCTCGCCAGTAGCAGCAGCAGCCTCAGAGCCAGGCCAGATTCTCTTCTCCATTTACCGTACTTATAAAAAACCCACAAGCACAAACACATAGACCATCACATACACATAATTAAAGCATCGACATCCCTTACTGTGATTTACAATCCACACCACCAGAAGTACACAGGCGCTCCCAGGATTTCATCAATGTCTCATCTGGTGCTCTTGGCAAACCCAACCTCTTCCTTAGACACAGCGCATGCTGCACCTCGTTCTCTCAGAAATGGGGATGCAGATCTCTTCGCCTTATGTGAACTAGGGAAGACAAGCACTAAATGTGTCAGCACTGGGTGATTTGCTGCTGTGGGACCTCATTTTGCAGGAGATTAATAAAAGACTAGCCTGCAGCATTGACTCTTGAGACTGCTTTCTATCATCACGAGCTTTCCATGTGGCCCACGAATTTGGGTTACAATATTGTACAAGGAACTGGACAGCCTCTGCATAACGATATTATTTTACAGCTTTTGAAAACAAATAGAGAGAGAGAGAAGAGTCTGCCCCCAGGAGCTTCCATTGGCCACGAATAGAACAAGTCCGTAAGCCCCCACCTGAAATCAGCCCAGGGTTCTAACAATGTCTTGAGTTAGTTTATTTGTAATTCACCGCATAAAATAAATGCAGTTATCTTTTAGACCTCTGGCACTTGAATGGTGTCAAAAAGCTCCAGTATCGAAACAAACAGCTTTCCAAGATTTTTCAGGTTTAACACCACCATGAAGAGCAGCAATTAAGCTGACAGGAGCAAAGAAAGGAGAGAGCAAACATCAAATATCAATGTCTCCATTTGAAAATCAGGAAACTCAGGCACATGGATGTGAGATGGTTGGTCCAAGCCTGAGCCAGACAATAGGGATGGAAAGCTGATCATCCTGAGTTCACATTCAACACCTCACCCCCACATGCCAATTGCACCACTGAACTACAGATTCTCCCCTTCAGGGATAAGAAATGGAGTCCTGCCCCAGTCTGTCAGCAGCTCCATGGAAACTGAGGACTTTTGCTGAATCCAACCCCAGAAACACCAAAGGGACATTAAGGATGTGCTTGCATGTTTTCCTAACACACAGTATATCTATAGTGGACATTCTTTGGGTAAGCCAGATATTGACATTAAAATGTAGAGGCATGTTAAGAATCACACCAATCTGAATTATTTATTTGAAGCTGATCTAGGAGCAAACTGTTTAAATGGTGACATACAGTTCCAAGTGAACTGACTGTGGCTAGGAATGGATTAAATGCATATTGTGGCCCACAGGAAGGACAAGAAGGTTTTTTTGGGACCCCAGGTGATCCTTTTGCAGTAACAGAAAAGGAAAGGTGATCCATAAACCATGCACATGTCCCCCCAGAATGGTCCAGCCTATGAATATATTTTGGAAGCTCCTAATATGCTGCATAAAGAAACAATCATTCATGTACACGCACACAAAAGGACAGTCCCAGATTTACAGCCACCCACCAAGGTAGAACAGGTGGCTGTAATGTAGTAAAAATGTATTGCAAGGAACTTGTCATGAATTTTAAAAACAAAGACGCCTACAGACATAATAAAATTGATGTGACATTCAGTTAAAGCTAAAGCTTTCACCTATCTTAATAAAATGACAATGCAGGGGAATTCAAGGAAAGCAACCATTCCCCTCAGCCCTCACAGAACAAAGTGTTTCACTCACTTTGTGCAAATAATGTCATTGATCTCATCAATGGCATGGCTTACACCTGCTACATGGGTAGGAAGTTAGCACCAAAGACACCCGACAAAATCACCCCAGACAATTGCTGTAGAAAAGAAATGCCTCAAGGTCCTGGCAAAGAAAGCCAAGTCCCTTCCTTCCTCTACCACAGGATATTACATCTTCTTTTCCTTGATTATTTTAAACATTTCAGGATAGCTAATTTCAACTGTTAGCCAAGAATTGCTTCCTCTTTCCTTGATTATATTTTTAGTGGCAGCACACAACTTTGGAAATACTAGAAATCCAAGTCACTTCTCAATAGCTTGGGCACAATAAACTCACAGGTTCCCCTGGGAACCCTAAAAATAAAAGTGGGAAAAGAAAGAAAACTTAGCTTTAAATTTTGCAGGCAAGGTATATCCACCTCTATTAAGATGTGGATCAACAAGTTAGCCGGCCTGATAGCAGTTTATCATATCTTTTAACTTGGGGGAAGAAAACAGTCAGGTGCAATGGGATCAAGAACTGAAAGAGACTGGGATAAAGAATGAAACAAGGATAACCAATTATGATAAACTGGTTTCCTTGGTAACTATATTTATAACTCTAATGATGTTGTTATTCTTTTAGTGATGAACAGAAAGGTTTGGTACAAAGTTATATAATTCAGGCATACAAACCAGCATCTGCACCACTGGTAAAGCTGAAATCCATGTCTTAATGGAAGATGACAAATATCAAAAGATTTGTAAATGTTTTTAAACAGCTTCCAAATGTTTATAAACTTTCTTCTAAGGACAGGTGAGTGCATAGTGCTGAATTTCTATCCCCACATCTGGGCTTGGCTGTATGTAATTACTTCATGGTCTTTTTGCCTGGAATAACACTCCAGCTCGAGAGACAGCAGGTACAGGGGCAAAGAAGAGAAAGAGGGGGAAAAAAAAAAGAGAAAACCTTGGGAATGATATTTGAGTTGTTGAGCACTTAGGCTCATGTGACCTTTACCACATGTTGCTATAATTGTACATAGCATCCTGACTGCTTCAAAATATTATGTTGGCAAACAGCCCCTTCCTTGTCACAACATACTTGAATTTCCACTACTGACATCTGAAAAAGAGGTCTATGGATACCTCGCGTTGCCATTTTAACCATTTTGGGAAGTCCATGGAAATTCCAGTATAAATTACACCTGTCCTGTAAAGGGTCCCCACAAGGAGTCACTTTAAAGAAGTAACTGAGGGCAGCACCTAAATGAAGGGTGCGTGCACCCTGTTGTTATAAATCTGTGGTCCTGAGAGCAGGTCAGGTACAGGAACTGGCTTCCTCCCTCCACATGTTCCCAGCTTTTCCCCCTGTAAATTCCAGGTTTGGAGGACCAGCATAGTTGATGCTCAGTTTGCATGTGGAAAGAAATAATCCTCCTGCTGATCTACACTCTGAGATGGGGGCTGCCTGTGTGCCTGAGTGTGTGATATGCAAGCCTTCCTTGCCTGACTGAGGCAGGCTTTTCAGTTGGTGCTCAACACTGACTAATGGAAGCACTACAGCTCTAGCATTATAATGCTCACAAATTTTACCCTCTGCTGTCTCTTTAGGCCATTGCCCCAAAGGCTTTCATGTTCCTAAAGCTGTCATTTAAAACATTTGTGAATCAGGATGTGTGGACAATAGAAGAAGCTGGTAGAGCCAGGGAGTGCAGATGTGAAATAATTTAATCAACAGCAATTTTTTCCATTTACTTCAATGGGCTTTGGATCACCCGCCTCATGAGTGGAACATGTATTGAGGAGGAAGCAACCCGAGCCAGATAAAGAGCCAAGATACCAAAGTAACAGAGTTCCACCAAACAAGAGAGTCCACAGCAGCTGCAGCTTGAGATGTATGATGTAAACACGGATCTAGACTCAGCTAGCAGACTGGGGAAAGGATTGAAGAGAAAACAGAAAATAAGCAAGGATTTAGCCATCAAAGAACAGAGGCATGTGAATTACTACTAAGAATTTTTTTGTGGGAGGAAATGTTACATAAAGTACTAGCAATATTCAAAGAGCTTTACAGAATTTATCTGATGAGGAAATGAAGGCACAAAGAAACAAAGTGAAAACCTCTGAATACAGATTTTTTTGCCAAATTGAAAATAAAAAAGCCTGAAGCTTTTTATTCCCTATATGACATAAGTATCAGGCTATGATACTCATTGTAACAGTTATATCACACTGTGGTGCTGAGATCATTGTGTGCTAGTTGACAATGCTTTGCCCTAATTGGTGCCATTAAGTAATAAAATAATAATTGTACCTCAAATCATTGGCACTTCAGAAATGGCCATTTCCAAGCACAAACAGTGGTGTGTCCCTGTGCACAGCTCAGTGCTGAAATGGTTAACACCATGTATTATGTGTCAGTAATGAAAACTAGCACTCAAGCAAGGAAATTCAAAGCTAAGGCTGACACATCATCGTTAACGCAGCCCTTTGTGCTTAGCTACCACAGGAGTCTTGGAGCAGCACATGGTGTTGTACCCCACACAATATGTGCTACTACAATACCGCATTCACAACACAATGAATTGAGGTCAAGTGAGTGACCTTAAAAAGAGCTTTCTTTTATTTCTTTAAAGAAACACCCCATGATATGTAGGAGCCCATTAAACAAAGCTGCAAGAAGATACAGTAAACTTTAATTAGCAGTAAAGGCAATAACCTCACTTTATACTTCATAATTTCTCCCACCATGTTTTATTACATGGAACAGTCATTTTAGTACCTTTGTACCTAAGGCAGCATCCATGTGGTGTGGAAAGGGATGTGTTGTTGGATATTTATTGTAATGGGGCTTCATGTGGTTGGAGGTCAAAGTGTAGGACTTTCATTTGTACATCACTGCTCTACTATCTGCTCATGTCTCTGGGTAACCTGATGTTCAAACCTTTTGTAAGGCAATTGCTGAGGAGGTTGTTCTTATTGTTATGAGAACTTGGAGAAAGGATGCTGGGCCCTGGCTTCGGCACAAGCCTGCTGTGTGACATAGGGTACTCCGCCAAAATTTTTTCTCACACTGATCTCAGAGTCTTCCATTTTTAGGGGACTCAGGTGCAGCTCCCAGGGTCTGGTCTCAGAAAGCCTGGCAATCAGTAGTTTCTATTGGCATCTCAGGACCATTCAGAACCAAGTTTGGAAAAATCACACATTCACCTCCCCACAAATTATCTACAATTTTGAAATGTTGCCTTTTACCTCTCTGCCCTTCAAAACATCCCACATCAAGTTGGAATCATATTTTCCTAGCAGCTTGCAGTCTGAAAGGGATACTGTTAAATTTTTCTTTGTCCTTTTCATGTTAACTATTTATCTGCTAAAGGGACACAATACCTGAACTCCTTGGAGAGATAAGGACACTATTGGCAGTTTACTGGTGGAAAACTCCAATGCACAGAACATCTGGACCAGACCCACAACAGTGCTTGGAACGCTGTAACCTGCCTGCATGGCAAAGATATAAGCCTCAGAACACCCAGAAGTCTTTTGGCACATCAATCAATTGCATTACATTTTCCACAGTTTCCACAATTTTGTTTCCATGCATGGCTAGAAAATGCTGTCTCGAAAAGGCTCAGTCACTCAACGGTGATCAGGTACTTTTGCCCCAGCAGGCAACCACACACCTCCATCTACCTCAGAAGACCAGCCTGGTCTTAAACCTTTGGAACATCTGCTGGAAGGGGCTTCCATACAAAAGCATCTCCATACAACTCTCCATTTCCTGTACACCACTGCTGCAAGAGGAAGGCACACCTAGCAGTACTGGCAGCATTGGATTTCTATTACGTGTTTCACAGTCTTTGCCAACAACCTTCCTTTCCTAAATAGGTGTGCTAACTAGTGTGCTGGAGTTAAGCTGTTCTTACACCCTTTTCTATTCCCAGTAATCCTGAATTTTATAACAAGAATTGTTTTAAGAAGCATGAAGAGTGCCTTCTCCTCTCATCCTGCCTATGACTAGCTTGATGTGTAGGATCTAATCCTGCCAGAAAAGAAATGCAGGAATTAAGGTAGGAGAAAAGGAAAGTGAACTCATATGGCTTGGATTAATGTACAAACCTGTAAATTATCAGGTAAATTACTGCTGTCTCCTTGCTGGCTCTTGAGAGAAAAGTCAGACACTGAGCTAAGCCCAGGTACAGGGAGGTGACAAGTAGTGCCAATTAAAGAGTCTATGCCTGGAGGGCAGCACCTTGCAATGGTCTTTCCCTGGTCAGCTCCCAAACTCCGTCTAGATTTTATAACAAATCTGCACACCTATCTTCAGGCTGCCAGTCTCACTGTGGGCACTGTGCCACTAAAGAAAGGTGTTGTGACACTTGGTATTGTGGCATTCAGTGTTGTATGCGTGCAATGGGGTCAAAAGACCATGCCAGAACAAGTACAGAAAATGTTCTGGAGGGATAAAAGATAGGAATCCAAATGTCCCAGTGCCATGGCTGAGACTTAAATACTGGATCAATCTTTCCTTCTTGGAACTTATTCATTTTCCTCATACACACGGTTGCAAACAAAATTCTGGTAATAAGGGTGGAACAATCTTCTCTAACACAATCTTCTCTAATGTGTCTGCTTTTTGATGGACTAGCTCCTGGTCCACTCAGTGCTTTCTCATTATATAACTACTTTCCCTTGGTGCTTTTCACACAACAAAGAAAATAAACCTACCAAAGGACAAGAAGAGTTGGAAACCATAATAGCCAAAAGTTACTGGGAGGCCTAAGAAGCAGGTCTAGGAACTGAATCTGTTCTAATTCACTTGCTTATACAGATTTCATGCTGAATGTGCCATTTGACATTCATTTCTGGTTTTAAGAAAACAAAGATTCCACTTAAACACAAAATGTCACTATTACATCTTCTTCAAAACATACATGTTTCATGTATTCTGAAGTTAAAGGTCTCCCCATTTCCTTCTGTCTGTCTGAAAATGTCTGGAAACAGTAACATATGCAGCATCAATGCCAAATAACATACCATAAGGCCTGATTCTCTTTCCCCACCTTAATCCATGTTGTTTAGTATCTTAATCCAGGAGGATATGACACAAAAAGACTCATTTGCTGAGAAAGACTAAGAACCTAAAAGGTAGACAGGTACTTACCGCCCTTTATTTGAGTTTGCTGATGCTTTGCCCCTTGTAGAAGAGAACTGGTTCTGTCCAGGTTCATAGCAATCGGGTACAACTTCTCTTGTGGATCTGAGATGACATTCACAGTCCCTTAGGACAAGTTTAGAAGACCACGGCCCACATGAAATAACAGGATATGGATATACTTGTGCACTACATGCTCTCCAAGATCATCTTTCCCAATATCTTTATCTACACCTACTGAAGGCCAAAATTATCAAAGCTCAAGCATGGACACACGTGGCTCTACATAGGAGCATGTCAGGAGCTTCAGCCAGCTGGTGGCTGCACACACAAACACACGCAGAGCCTACAGAATATCCAGAGATATGATGCAGGTGGCTGGGAATGGGACTCAGGTTTCTGAATTTAGAGCCCCTCTGAAGACTCTTTGCTCTAAGCCGGGCTGACATCACTGAATCCGCTCATAGGTCTTTCCTGGCACAGAAGCTTGAGTCATACCTATCTATCGCAGGTATCTGCATGCATTCAAAATAAAATATCTAGGACAGTATTATGATGTGTAAGGAAAGCAGAAAGGTACTTTTAATAATGCGCTCTCCATCACTCCAGTTAGTGCTACTTAGCACAAATGCAGTAACATACCACAAACTGTGATATATCCCCACCAGTGCTGCACTGAGAAGAATGTGTCCCAGAGCACTATAATTGTTTAAATGAAAGGCACAGTCAGCATTCTAAAAAGGGATCCTTGGGGTCTGAGAAGAAAACAAGAAATGTAACCTGCAGATGCTAAGTGTTTACATCTCTTTATCTAAACAGTTCATTTGTAGAATTCCTCAGATCTTTCTGCTGCAAGTTGTTCAAGGACTAAAAAGAGTAAGGGAGGAGAAAATACAGAAATACATACGATGCTCCTTTGCCTTTTTTTCATTCCTCTTGACAACCTATAGCTGAAACCTTCAGTAATAATAATGGGTGAGATATTAATAGTCTTTTTTTCCTAGTTCTGGCAATGGTAGGGCTGTGGTGCTGTTTGGTTCCACCTGAAAGAAACATTGTAAGCAGTACCTAGAGTAAAACTGGAGGACTTATACAATTTCTCTCAACACAGTCCTTCAAGAGGTGAAGCATCCTCACCTCCCTCTGACTTAGAAAAGCAGCACTCCTGAGCATCTGGAAGGCTACACACCACAACAAGCATGTCAACAGCATGTAGACCTGCCTGAGCAGCAAGAGCAGAACAGAAGTGCAGTGCACTCCAAGCAGATCGTCCTCAGTGAATGCTGGGCTGGATACTCTGATCCAGCACAGGCTTCTCAATTGCCTGGAAAAATAGCTTTGTTTGAGCATGTTACAGCAACCTACCCACACGGTGACAAACACACAGAAAACTGCCACAACTTTATGAGACAGGAAAGGGTAAAATGTGGACAACCCAACAGAGACACAAGAGGTGTTTTCATATGGAAGCAAAGGAGAAAATTCAGTGGAATTAACACAAGATGCATTAGACTTCTTTCACAGGTTAGGCAAAAGGGAAAAACAATTAATGGCAGTTGTATTTATCTGGTTTATTCTTCACATTGCATGAAAGACACCATAGTGAAGGCACTCACTAGGTGCCAAGTGAAAGTCCTACTGGGATAAACTTTTTAAAATCTGTGTTGTGTGCCTAGATCTTCACTGCAATCCCAGCAGGCCAAGTACCCACATGGCAATGTCATCTTGCTCTACAAAAAAACGTTTGTAGAACTCTGCAAGAGTTCCAAGAACACTAAAAACATTCCACCATAAAACAATATCATCAATAACTCCCTTTCTCACAAAACCTTTACTCCTAGAAATTATTTAAATGTACTTGTTTAGATTCATCTTTGATGCAACACTACCAAATTGGTCTGCAACAAGTTTATGTCAGGTGTGATTTTGGCCCCAGGGCAGCATTCAAGAAAATTTCAATGCATTGAGGCTTAAGTACACTAAGAGGAGAAACAACCAATCAGCTCCAGAAATTCCAGGGATGCCTTCAGCTCTGTGTTTTTATAGTATTTTATTGCGTATGAGTTACAAATGTGGGAAAACATTAAAGTTGAGCCAACTACAAAATAAGCTAATATCTTGTGTTTTCTAAAAAATGCAAGCCTAATTAGAGTTTAGGTAATTAAAGCTTTCACAGTTATAAAAAATACAATACATTCATTTATGCAAATCTGCCACTGAGTGTGATTTCAGTAAAATACCATGTAATGCGCATAACGTCAGAATTTTGCTTACAATTGAAACGTCTGCAAAGCAAGTTCTCTTCCTAAATTTCAGGCACATGCACTGTAATTCTCTTGCATTATGGATTTAAAACTCATATTGCTTTGTCTTCATTTAAAAATGATTAGCAGTTTACATCGGATTTATGCGCTGGCATAGCCTTTGTATCATTGAACAACTACAAGCTGATTTACAAAAGCCCAGATACACTATGTGTATATCTATGTTAACTCCAAAGTAATATGTGATGGCAGGCATAACCAGCAGACATAATTTATAATTAAGTGATTAGCAATATAAGCCACTATTATTAATTAATGTGTAATGCTGACATTGTGCTTGGGGCTGTATAAACGACAAGTGTAAGGCAATCTCTGCCTTGGAGTGGCAAGAGGTTAAAATGACAGGCGACGTCTCCCAGTCCCACAGCTTCTGGAGAGATGGAAGAAGGAAGAACACAGCAGGAGTCTTGAAGCTGGTTCAGCACAGCCAGAATGGTACAGGCAGATACAGGCAACTGCAGGCTACCACAGCCACCAACACCTCTGAAATTCCAGCAGTGGCAACAGCTGAGAGTCCTTTTCTCTAGCCCAAAAGCAACAAGAGCAACACCAAATGCATAAAGGCTCTCCAGCCTCAATAAGCCTGGGGAAAAAACGCAGTAAAAAATACAGGGAAAGGCAGACCTAGTGTTTTTGCCTCTTGCTTGCTGGGGAGCAAGCTGGGAGAAGTCTCTTTGAGAGATGCACAGATGACATTTTTGCTCCACCCTGTTACTCCACAGAGTCAAGATTAGCTCTTGAAAGCAAAAACTTGACTATGTTTCCCAAAAGATCAAGAAGGATTCACAGCATATGAGGTCCCCCAACACCATGACAGCCAGTTCTTATGAAACAGCACCTAATGCACATTTGCACAGCAAAATAGAAGTGAGGAAGGTGGTTCAGAAACACAGCCTTAAAAGTGAGATGCCATACCAGAGAAGTTAATCAGCATACGTAACAGCACAAGAACAGCCACTAAATGTCTGGGGGAAACAGGACTTTCCGGTTAGAGCATATATTTGGGGTTGATCCTTTCCTACCAACGTAGATTGAGATTTTACCAGAAGCAGCACATAAGAGAGCTATTTCTAGCTCACAGCACTCACAATATTGCTCTGGAAGTAGACACATTTCCTTGAATTCAGAAGACCAAAAGATATGAAACTCCTTGCCACGAAACCAGTAAAACTCCAACAATGGTTAACACCCAAGAAGGAATAAATATCCCTTTCTATATAAAGAAGGGTGGAGAAAGATTTTAATACCTGCCCTATGAACTAGCCAGGTGAAGTTTGCAGTAACTAAAACTGGAGTTAAAATTTTTGGGGGGTAATTAGGCTTTGAAAAACAAGTCTAACAGATACTGTCATTAGTTTTGAAAATCGTCTGCTTCTTTCATGCTCAGCAATCTAAATGGGAAAAAATCCAACCTGGAAGTGTCCTTCATCATTATTTACATAGAGCCTTACCTGCTCTTTTGTTGATAAGTCGAAAAGCTGTATTTGCAGCAAAATAATGATAATATACAGCTGCATGGGCAGATTACGAAAAGCCAAGCAACCAGACAATTATTTACTGTGCCACTATAAGACACACACTAACTTTCTTTACATCAACAAGTTTTAAAACTGTCACGCAGCTTTTAATTGCCATTAATAAGGTAGAGATAAAGCCCTCTGGGTCTTAATCCCATCATCGTGGTGTCGCAAGTTAATGACATGTTAGCCAGTGCTTTGTATCACCAGCTTACAGAAAGGTCAGGAGGAACATTTCATCCTAGGCCATCAAGACTGTATTCCATGGGTAACCTCTGACCTGTTGGGGCTGTCAATCAATGAGCACTATGCATGAACACCATGCTCCTGCTAAATCTCCTTTCACACCTAAGAGTTTTGTCAGTCATCATCCATTATTAACAGTTCTTTCAGTTGCTACAACTAGACTGAGTTGCCAGATCTTTTTAGGATAGCGGAGGGTGACTGGCTATTGATCTTATCTCGGAGAATTAGGGATCTACTCATGGGCCTGGGCTAGCTCATGGCACTGTGAAAGGTAGAAGATTGTTTGGCTTGCTTTGAAGGACCTCAGAAGATTACAAGAGTACAAGAACTGTAAGAAACCTGTAAAATATTAAAGGGGCTATCAAGGAAATAGCTTCAGATGAATTTGGCTAAGAGATGAACTGGGATCATAGAAGTCAGGTCATGGAAAGTAGCTGGGCCCCAGTAATGAGCAGGACCTCTAAAAGGTATTGTCACACAGATAATAGAGATCTGCATCCAACCTACCACAAGATTCATTGGCACTTTGATCGGATCTATGTCTCCTGTATAGATAAGGGCAAACAAAGAATCCAAAGGAAAGGCCATTTTCCCTAGCTTGCTATTGAAGTCTTTTTACAGAAAAAAAATACTCTGGAGACCAGGGGCTCTGTTGAATAGTTTTACATAGGAAATAGGACTGGAAGAGTCCTCCCAGGTCATCCCCTGCTACGTCTGACACATCATATCTCATTGATATCACAACATCACAATCTCATTGATAAATTTCTCAAGTTTTTTCTTAAAACCTGGTAGTTTTCTTGCCCCTGTGACTCCTATTGGAAAGCTGCTCCAAAACTTCACATTATTAAAAGCTTCATCCCTTTTCCAAAGAACATTTATTCAGTTGGCTCCTATCAATTGTTCCCATGGCATTCAGTACACCCCTAATTTATCCAGTTCTCTCTCACCACTTACCCTGATAATATATTTATAGGGAGCAATATACTCCTACTCAGTTTTAATTTTTCTAAACTAAAGACACAGTCCTTTATTCCCCATTTCCTATCTCAATTTAATTTCCCGTCTTCTGGATTCTGTCTTTTTTTGGATGTCCCCAGTGCCTTGTACAAAAGTAGTCAGGAATCCCACGTTTCCTGGATATGCTTCCCCTGATGCAACATCCAGGAGAACATCTCAGGGAATACTTCCCTTCCCTGCTGTTGTAGAGCCCCACCGTTTGTCAATCATTATGAGATTCAGCAAAACACTTCTCTCTTACTTTCAGCTGATGAGCCTCCTGCTCAGAGCAAAAAAAACATCTGCATGACCTTGTGGTTTATTAGTACTTAATTTTATCCGTTTTCCATTTCTCCTGTTGTCAGGGTCAGTCCTTCTCTAAACTATCAAGGCCTCTCAGCTTCTGTGTCTTTATATAGACTTTGTATTTCCACAGATTTTCTGCTGTGACTACAAAATAAAATGTTCAGATAGGTCAAAACTCTGATGATTAATAAACTTTGCTAGTTACTGTTCTTGCCCCTTAGCAGTACTTTCAGCTCAGTTCTCAGCAATCTTTCCTCAGCCATTTCTTTACATTTATTGTGCCGTATCTTCTCCAGCCTGAATTATTTTTTTTCTCATACAGCTGTATTAAACATTTTACAGAAATCTTGATGAATTAGAACTATTATATTTCTCTTGGCCACAAACTCAGGGAAAGCTTTCACAGCAATGTGACACAATTTTTCTTTGGTAGGTATCTACTGCTATAGCATTTGTTAATTAATCTTTCTTCCAACAGATCTGCACAACATTCAGTCTCTATCTATTCTAATGTCAAGAAAGGTCAGCTTCCCCTAATCTCACTCTGCTAGAAATGAAGAGCTTAAAAAGTTAGTGACATTACTTCAGTGCAAAAACAGATATAAGAATTGATCTGCCTTGGAACATGAGCCATAGTGTAAACCCATAACAATAAGATTATTTCTAGAGATTGAAAGGATTTTTCATCTCAAAATTATGACACTATTTATCTAGAATCAAAATATTATGAAAGGTCCCACCAGCCTTTGACATGTTTTGAAGTTTATGGCAGGAAGTATCATTGGTCACTGTCCTTAAGCTAAGAAAATATTGCTCAGTTGCATACAGCCACTTGGCCTGAAGTCTGCAGTGAGAGTCTAGTAAAATTTACTGTGTTGCCCTAAATCATCCTTAACTTTTGCCTCGGGAAATCCCAAGTGCTAGCCTCTCTCTAGTTATGACCTTGTGTTCTGCAGGACAGTAACGTCAAAATTACAAACATGCACTGAGCCCATGCTGCTATGGGCCTTTTCGGTCAGCTACTCACGATGTTGATGGAAGCATAATAATATGGACAATTGGCTGAAAATTACATTCCTTTGTGAACTCCACTGTCTCATCAGGTCAATTTAATTATTCAGACAAGATTAACAAAGAGATGAAAGAGTCCCATCACTACACCCTAAACCATGCACCAATCACATCCTTCTGTCAGGAGAGAGGATGACTTTGACTAAAACAGAGCAGAGACTTACAATGGAACTCTGGATGTTCTTCGTGACATTGGGTAAGTCACTTGAGCTCTTTGTGCCTCAGTTTCCGCTCCTTAAATTCTCCATCATGATAGTACACAAAATCACAGACTCATTCTGAGACTCTTTCAGATCCTTAGATGTGAGTTGCTAGAAACTATCATTGACTCGTAAGAATGTTAGGAAGGAACAATTCTGATTTTCAGCTGAGTCAATAAGGCTGCACCTCATATAAAGCTCTCAGTATAGCAGTTCTTAAGGGGTTAAAAAGCCTGAGTCACAGCTTTGCTGAGGTAGCTTGGAAAAACAATAGCAATGTGCACAGCATAGTAAGTGTTGACACACTTGTCACTGGAAGCCAGTAGATTTAGGTGAACATGAAGGTGACAGCAGACAGATACCCCAAACCCTGACAGAACTAAATGGTAGGAAATGTTCTAGTAAAGATCTGGCATTTGCCTACAGGCCCAACACTATGAAATGCAGGGCACAGTTTCTATGACAGCCATTCACCTGACCTTCAGTACTGATACACTCAAAGCTGCCTAAACAGCCTAAGACATTATCTTTACAGCTATACAATTTCTTATTAAACTTCTCAGACCTGGGCTTGTATGAAATCCAAGAGCAGCCACCAAAAACTTGGCATGTAACCTGCAGACCTGTGCAGTATGCTTGACTGTCTTCCTGCTAGGTGTGCACAACTCCTGTTGTCCAGACTTCTTTAGAGAAAGAGGGCAAGAGGAAAGTTCATTGTTTCCTCAACAATTTCCAAGAATATCTGAATTAAAAATTGAAGTTTTGTCATTTGCATGGCAAAGAGAGCAGTGAAAGAGAGGAAGTATTGTTAGGTATTGGTAATGTAAAAACGTAAGTATGCTGTTATTTATGTAATTAGTTATTGCTTTCATTATGGGTGCAGTCTTAATGGTTATAGTATTTATGTATAATTACCTTAATATTCACTGAAATTTCCAAGTAGCTCCCTAATTAACTGTCTCAAATATATAATTACATTGCATCTTTACGCAAGACTTGCCTAATTAATGTAGTTACACCACTTCTTTGTGAATGTGCATTATTAAATGCTCTTCGCATCATTCTTCTGACTTCTTGTAATTCACTCTTTACAAAAATTAAGACCCTGAATTAGAAACCTTCATGAGCAACCAGCTCCAAAAGCAAGCGCCAGATGATCTTTTCTTAACAAAAAACAAATCTTACTAAGCCTCATTACCACTCCCTTTAACAAAAGCTTTCCATCTGGATCTGAAAGAAATCCCAGGTACCATTGTCTTTTAAGAGGGCATAGAAAACATGTTATACATACATTTAAAGAGAAGAAGACTTTGCTGCCATCAAGGGTCCAAACTCCTGGACTTTCTAACTCATCCAACAAGCCCATCTGGCAAAGGAATCAGGTGACTGCTTCATAGCACCCCAATCACTTGACAGTGTCAGGTGGCATTTTCAAAATATAAAAAAGTAACAAGAGATTTTGGGAGACCGTCATTATCCTCCAAAACCATGTATGACATGGTTTAAATCAAGAGCTTTGAAATCCTTTTTGCCAAGGGTTCCACCTCAGTGCTTAGCACACTGCCTGCCACTCCAAAGTGCCTTGCATGTCAGAAGTTACCAGTGTCTCACACCTTGGGGGCTTTTCTCTAGCATTCAGCTCCCAGTTCCATGGGCAGAGGACTGAATGCCAACATCAACCAACAACACACGTGAAGGGAAAGTTTATGCTCTGCAGAATTTAATTGCATTTATAGATTAAATTCCACTGATCCTCAGCATCCTGGGCAGCTCAGGTAATGTGACCAAAGAAGAACACTAAGAAGAGATTCTGGGACCTTGTCTTGTGCCGAGGTTTTTCTCAGGGGTCATTTATGCCCATATTTAGTTGAGGGCATAACCAAGCTACTGAGCTGGCAGAGAGGCTAGGCTAGACACAGTTTCTGTACACAGGAGTAGATGCTCTGGGAAGTAGCAGAGCCGTGGGTGAATCTTTGGATATATTGCATGCAGAGAATCTAGCTGGCCATAAGGACACAACAAGCCTTACCATACATTCCAGTAGCAGTGGACTCAACAATGTTCAGCTTGTTCAAAGGCAGCAAATTTTTCACCCCCTGGGTCTTTTGATGAACAATAGGATATGCATCACAGACATTTTCTAAGGATTCATGTACTGGTTAAGAGGTTACCTCAACAGTTGGGATTTGGAGAAAATCTTCCCAAGTGTACTTGTGGACTGTGCAAGTGCTTCAGCTAGTGACATCCACCCGTAACGTGAGTGAAGTGGGGGAAGAAATATGCTTCAAGGACATTTACTCAGAATATGTTCACTTGCAGAACTGAGGGGAAGTCTGACAGAACTACGAAAAAGATAGTTGCTGTCAGTTCCAAATAACCTGGTTTTTACATTAGTTGTCCCTTTCCAATATGAAATTCGACTTGACGCATATTCATGGCAACTAAATCTCAGAGGTAAATTGGCAAAACCTCTGGAGCTTAGGACCCAGGCTTATGCGTATTTGCCTTTGCAAAGTTTTCAGCAACGACGTGTCAAAGAGAAGCGTTACAGGTATGTAAAACTAAGGAACTCATCCCATTTCAGCTCCCAGAGCAATCACTACGTACTAGCACGAGGATATACTACATATAACTAAGCCATAGAGGAAGAGAACCTGATCCTGATAAGTCTGCTTAGATATAGATATAATTACTTTGGTAAGCAAAGTGTTGGCATGGCTGAGCTTTACAAGGCAGGCTGATATCTTCGAGTGTAGAAATACATAGTTAATAACCTTAATAGATGACCTGACTTTCAGAAGTTAGAATAAGAGGTGTTGCGTGCATCTTCAAATATCCTGCCCTACGTCTGTGTATTTTGGCCATTTAGTAAGTACATCACGGTTTTCCACAGAAGTCCACAGTCCTAAACTACATGTATCAAACAAATCTGTGCCTAAACAGGTTCAAGCACTGAACAAATATTAAATCCATCATTGCTAGCAAATCGTTGCTATTTTAAAAGAGCCTCTTGCTTTTTGAAATAGCAGATGCCAACTGAATGGATACAATAATTAGGACCTTTGTATTGCCGTATTTTAGATAGATGTTTAACGTATCAGTTGAACATGTTTCAGCCAATGTGTGACACGCGTATGGAAAATACACTATCATTCCAATGTGGGGTTTTTCCACTTGCCTTTTTTTTCAATTCTGTAGTACGCAAAGAGTTACTGAAATAGCCAGCCATACAACATCTGGGAGAAAAAAAACACACACAGGAAAATGCAGCAGAAGGGGAAGATTCATGAAAACAGGAAACATTAAGAGGAGAGTGAAAATATGTCAAAACAAAGGAGGTAATAGACTGTCAGAACGAATGAGTTCACCGATCAGCAGAAGTTCCTCAAGAGCCTTCAGAGACCAGCCAGGTGACATCTGCCACTCCTGACACAACAGGACAGCAACCCTTTTAACCTCCTTTTGCACACATACGAAGGATGGTGGTCTGCCCATAGACATGCTCATTCCACACAGAAAGGTCCATTTTCTAAGCCTGTGCCTTGCTCTGATAGGAAACAGCAACATTTAAAGAATACTGCTAACAGCAAATGCAGATGGCCACAGGTGCCCAGCAAAGGAGTTTATACCTAGTTAAAGCACCATGCACAACATGCACATTGCAGAGGCCTCTTGCTTCCGGCTGTGTCCATACTCCTTCCACCAATGTCGGCACAAATAGCCTTTAATTTGCCCAAAGCTTTGCCAGGACTTCTGTCCTTCCAGGCAGACAAGTTTCCTTCATCTTTCCTTGTGTTTCCATATAGAACAGTTTAGTAATTCACTCAGATGCTATCGTAATATTCTGTGCATTGGGATAGTTTCACAACAGAATAAAAAGTGGTAAATACCCAAAGTGAGCAGCCGTCACTCAGACTGAGCACTGTTCACCCAAGCTCAGGCAATGTTTCAGTGACAAATACAAGTGTAGAAATCAGGACATGGTGCAACATGAGGAGCTGTGAAAGCAAAGGCCATTCTGCAAGAGATTACACAGACTTTAAAGCCGGTCAAAGCAAATCTCCCCCCGCCTTTCTGAGGGGACCCTCGGATAGAGGGAGCCTTTGTAAGACATCATCAGCTCTTGAATCTCTATAACTTTAGACGGAAAAGCAGCCAGGTATCATCTGTACAAAGACAAGTTCCTTGTGTGGATTTTCTCAGTCTTCTTATCACAAAACTATCTAGGAGGATTTCGACTGAGGAGATGAGGTATCTCGATGCTTTGTAACAAACCAATTCCCAGCCTGGGAGAAACGAAGGATGTGAAGGCAATTCAAAAAACAAAAAAAGCCAAAAAAAACCCCACATGAAAACAGTTCAGTGTAGCCTCACCCACTGGCTTTCTTTATCACTTGCAACAGATATGTGGGCTCTACCCATTTCACAGTATTTCCCTCACACACAAAGGCCATTTAGATGTGTAACTCCTGTTGACTTTGAAAAGAGAGTAAGCACTTAAATGCATTTGTGCCTTCAAAAATCTCCCCCTAGTGACACAGCAGTAAAATTAAGCCTCCAAGACTTGCAATAAAATGCATTCACTGGTGCCCTATGAAACACCCCAAATAAAAACCACACTTGCTCATGGGAAGGGAAGCAGTGCATGGAGCAGAGTATTACGTTTGCTTTTCCAGTGTAACTAGCCCTCTGTCTTCACTAACAGGAAGGGGAAATGATCCTGGTACAGGATTTGCCCTGCCCAGGGCAAATGGAGCCATCAGTTGGGACCCACATCTCCCCAGGGGCACCATGCTCCTTCCCCTCTCACACAGGGGGGAGGAGTGGGGAAACTTTGGAACCAAAGCCACAGTGGGCCATGGGCACTATGGAGGGTCTGAGGGGACGACAAGGAGGAAAAGATGGACATTGGCAGCTGTGCAACAAGGGTTCTGGCCTAAAAATTCCATCAGCTTCAGTCCCAAAAGCTGGATCTGAATCTCATCAGATGGTGAATCTGCCCCCTCAGGGGCAATGCAAATAGTTGTTAGATGCCAGCCTTTGCAAAAGGTATGTCTCCAGTTTGTCTCCTTGGAAATGGTGAGCTTGAGCCCTCCCTCCAACATTGCAACTGCACTGCCATTCCCATGGATGTTCCACTTTACTTCGAAAAATGTCAAAGACTTTTACAAACTCCAGTTTTGACTTCAAAGGTACCCAAAAATCCCGCGTTCTGAAACCAAGACCTAAACATTATTGCAGAGCAAAGTATCATTCCTGGGCATCTGTCAGGCTGCAGCAGATGCTGGGCCAAAAGATAAATGACTACATACCCTGAAAGTTCATTGTAATCCAGGACTATGTCGTATTACATAAAGCCCGGCCCCTCTCTGACCATAGAGCCCCACAATAATTGGGCAAACAAGGGATACCCCAACTCCCCCAGATGAAAGACCTATAGCAGCTGCCAAGGCTGCCCTATAAATACACAGAGAGCAGCACACACTTCAGACCCAGCCATGAGAAGGACGTGTGACCCCGCTGCAGCCCCTGCGAGTGAGCAGTACTGAGGCACAGCACCGTGCTCAGCAGGACACCAGGAAGCGAATCCCTAAGCATACATCACATTTTTACAAAGTTAATGTTAACTATTACCTGAAAGGCCACTCTTCCACAAAGTGTTGATCATTCGCAACAACAATGAAATCAGGAAACACAGAGGGGGTTAGGGGGCTGGGGAAAAAAGCAAAAAAGCCTCTTAATTACATACAGTGCTGCATGACTTCACAGAGCAAAGCTTTTCTTTAAGATCTTAAGACCACCCACAAGCATAACACATGGCCTGGAACCTGAAGAGAATATCTGAACAGGGGTCTCAGCATAAGGATGGGAGGGGGGCAGTTTTGCTTGGGCATATGCAAATGTTTGCTTCAATGGGATCAAATAAAAATTAACTATTTGTTGTGTCTGGTTATTATTTGTCAGAGCTGAGGGCTTCTTGGTAAAATGGGGAGAAATAAACCTTTAAAACCTGTAACACAGGAGGATTATTTGTCTGTGCAAGGCTTTAGTCACGGGTTTTGGTGTTTTATGTATGGATATTGTGCGGGAACAGGACAACAAGGGCTTTGTTCAACTTGATCATCTCATCAAACAAGGCTAAAAGAATAAAAGTTAGGATGCAAGACTAAATGGATATGATCTGAATGCATATTTGTGTTACATCTAATACAACTAGCATCATAGATGAACAAGATCAAATAAATGGTAAAACCTGACAAAGAGAAGAATAGATGGTGTGTGGAGCCATCTGTTTTGGAGGACACCCAAATCTGTCTGAATCAGGAAGGCCAAACTACCAGCTATTCTAAGATCCTCCATTCCAAGAGTGGCCTAATACGCAACTACACAATCAGCTTCTCTCACCATCACTTTGGCTGCAACTTTTTTGTGCAATTAAGTAATTTATTCCTTTCTTCATCCTCCTGATTCTAATGAATCCAAGCCACAAACAAGCCCCAGTTGCTCCTATTCAAGGAGTCTGATTGCATCTGGCAGTAATTGCTGAAAATCCTGAAGAGGAAACAGGGAAGGAAAGCATATTGTTTGTGGGGGTAATAGGTGAAGACCTGCCTCTCTTGACCTATAATACATTAGTGTCAGTGAACATTTGGCAGCCTTCAGATGATTAGCAATGAAGATGAATCAAGCAAAAAAAGAGGTAGAAATCTGCCTCATCTGAATCGCCAGAACTGCATAAATTTGCATGTTGATTAGCTGTTCTTTTGTCTGTGTTCCTAATTATTATGACACATTATGTCTTCATCATGCAAGATTCTGATCTGTCTTGTTCAAAATGCATGTAGAAAAAAGTGCTGTTTATTGATTCAACATGTAACTTTAATTTTTATGTTTGCTTTAATTAAATACATATTTGATTGTCTTTGACTTGTGTCTCTGATTTTTTTAACTCTTATTTACTTCATCCTGTTGACAAACAAACAGGTAACCTTTCTTTATTCTCAGATCACTGGCTGATTGAAAACCTCCCCGCCCCCACCCTCATCTTCGCTCACGAAAACCTTTGCGTCCTTGTTAGAGCAAAGATTACCAAAAAAACTCCTTAGGTGGTAAAGTGTGGTATCTACAGCTCTGAGCAGGATTGCAAGGACCTTAAAAGCGTTGACAATAGGAAAAAAGTACAGGGTCAAGGTAATTTTCTTATACCACAGATTCATTAGCAACAAGCCCAGGGAAGTACCTCGGTTTGCAGACTTTCTGATTCCCAGGATTAGTTACAACGGAACAGATCCTGCACACACATTTCTCTACTGACTTTCATGGTAGCAAGCTTAAACTCCAAAGTTTCTGACCCCAGAGAAAGCAAAGTCCCCACCATTCGACTGACTCTCCTACCTGGTTCCAATAATCAGGACATTTTATCTGTTTCTGGGAACTGGGAAACTTGAAATTGACATTTCTTCCTTCAAGATTTGTTCGAGTGGTTATAAGTAGCCAAATCAAATCAAAGCCAAATCAAAAGATAATATGTAATCATTAGTTGCTTTGACCCAAAATAAGTTTCCAGAAGTTTTTTTTTTTGTTGTTTAAAACAAAAGCATTCACAAAAAAAAAAGGCAAATTATACCATTCCAGCAAAACATTTTATTCACTCAAAAAAACATAGTTTATTTTATATTTCATCTGTTTAATTTTACTGTTTTAAAATAAATGGGAAGTAATTTTGAAAATTAACACTTGTAGTTGTGAAATCAAAGTATTTAATTGTAGAACATGTTGGAATGTTTAGAAATGAAACAGTTTTTTGGGCTTTTTTTTTACCTTTTCCCCCAAATTGAAATAATTCAGCAAAAGCAGAAAAAATTCATTACTCTCTTTGTTTGACAGAAAACTACATGTTTTAACCAAGAACTTAGTTTCAGATTAAACATTTGAACCTCTCCTCTGCCAGGTAATATTAGTTTACCTTCATTACATGTGTGCTTATTGAGAGCTCTGACCTGTTTATAATGGGGCAAACAATACTTTGCTGGAATTTTTGTTTGTTAAATAAAAATAAACATGGTATTGTAATTTGGAAAACTAAATAGCTCACAGATCTTTTCAAATAATTCTTCAGATTTTGGGTCAAATGTGAGGATCATCAACATTGACTGACTTCCTCTAAATATAAATATTAGGTGTTTTTTGGGTTTTTGTTTGGTTTTTTGTTTTTTTTTTGAATTTTCCAAAATCCACCACTTGGAGAAAAATAGTGAACAACCTATTAAATTTTCTCTAATGGCAATAGGAAAATGCCAGTCAGTGTACAGATATTAATCAAAGCTGTGCTGATAAAGATGCCTGAAGGTAAAAAAACCCTGTATATTCAAGCAATTGATTTAGCTGTTATTTTTTACCACCATATCCTTGCCAAACTAAATGAGATTTGAAACAACAGTGCCTGCCGTTTTTCACTGTTAATGGCACAGGATTGGCTGCAAGTGTAATCAGTTGCTTGGTACCCACTAATCATCTTGAAACACAGGTAAATGTAAATCCCCATTTGTACGAATATAAACACGTAATTAGCACGTAGCTGCAGAAAAACTACTCAGACATAAAGATTTAAAGGCTTTGACATTGATCCATAAGGAAGGAAGGAAAAAGTTTTGTATATTCAGGCTATTCACGTTTATTTTTGTTCAGTGCCAAGCGTGTTCGGTCCCAATCACCCATGGACCTTCATTACATTACCAACAGCCAGAGGGAACCAAGGAGCCAAAAGAAACCTTACACATAGATAGAAATAATCACAGGGAGCTCAAATGAGACAACTAACAGACTTTCCCTTTTCTGCAATTCTCTTCCTGAGGCACTTCAGTACACACTGATCTGCACAGAGGCATGACAGCTCCGGGCTCACCCAGCCTCCACAGCAACCAAGCAGAGCCAGAACAGCACAGTGTGCTGCAAGCTGGGGCAAAGTGCAGTGGACAAGTGGGCATTCTTTTACATATGGTCAAAGTTATCTTCATTTTAAAGTCCTACAAAGCGTTCTCACTTCTTTGATCAGAGGAATGAGTGTTTACCATGGGTTGACAGGACAGGGCTTTGGCTGCAGTGACTGCACCTCAGAACTCATTCTTGTCCTGGATTTAACCCAGCAATGTTGTCTGGCTTCCTCATGCTGCCATCTGCCCAAGATTGTTCCAGAGCCCAACCCAGAAGGCCAAAGTCTTGAAAGAGGGAAGACAGGGAACACCAGCTGGGGAATCACCAACATGTTGGGAATTGACTGTTACCCAGCCTTGAGGAAATCTACCCTGCAGACGTGAGTTCTTCCTAACCAATATCTAAGAGGGTTCCCAATTACCAGGAAAGTTCCCGTGTCTTCTAGCCAGAGGGTAGCTTGAACTAAACCTGCTAGAGGTGAATCTTTTAGATCTGTCACAGTCTGGATACAAGCCAGGATGTGGAACTAAAGCTATTCAAGTGGCATTGATGGATGACACCCTCCTGTCAGTGGAGAGAGGGCAGGCATCCATCCTCATCCTCCTTGACTTCAGCATTAACCATGAGATATTGCTATCTTGCCTGATGGGTGGCAGAAATCCAGGGTAATGTTCTAAAATTATTTTGAATCATTCCGGCTGGTACACACCTCATGCCTTGTGAAGAAGTGTTATCTCCAACACTACACTCCTCTCTCCCATGGACTCCTGATCTGTATTCTTTGTGGTGCCTCCCTGTTTCTACACAAAGCTGCTGAGTGATATGGCATGGACTTGAATTGCTGGAAACTGGCAGGTGAAACACAGCTATACCTAAATTTCTCTCTATATACACACACTGCTACCACCAACGTGGCAGTGAAAGAAAAGCAGCTGGTTAAATCCAAGCAAAACAGAGGTAAGACACATGGGGGACAAGAAAGCATCTCTAAGAGCTTGTCACTTGAGTGCACTATGCCTGGCTGGATGGTGTATTTCCACAAGTGGTGTATTGGTTTCATAATTTAGGAGTGCTCTTGGATTTGCTACTGATGCGAAGTTTTCCCATAGCAACCTCTGCAAGAAACTCTTCCATTGGTTAGGAGGCTCTGTGCCACCCCGGCAGGTGATGACCTTGTCTCTGTTATTCATGGCTATGTCACTTCTCAGCTGGACTACAGTCATTTGAAATATGCAAACACACAGCATTCACGCTCAGAAAACTTCATTTACTGCTGCAATGCATCTCTTCAGTGACAAAGGCATATCAAACCTGGCATTGGGCCTGGCACCAGCTTCCTGTGGAATTCCTAATTGAGTTCATGGTCTTCATTCTTATCATCCTCGTCACATCTACCACTGGATGAAGCTGCAGCGAAGGAAACATTTGACAGATTCACTCCACCAGCCCTATGAGCTCTCAGCAGAAAGAATCACACACATCTGCCCAGAGCCCTCAGGTTGCAGATTGAATGAACACCTTCAGGGAATGCAAACATTCACCAAACTTCCCCTCCATCATATGGTATCGTTGACTTACATAAATAATAACATCAGAAACACAGGAACAAGGTGCTCCATTACATCCACTTCTCCCTTGGCAGGAAGGTAGGAGAGGGAATCAATGAAGGGCTACAAGGCTCACTGTGTGGTGCAGGGAGCTGGCTGTTATGGGGATGCCCCACATGAGCTTATTCCCCACCAGCACTACTGACCTCAGCCACCAAGGACCCTTTCCTAGGTCTCTCTCGCTGCAACAGTCTCCTTGTTGTGCTGCATGATTCCACCAGAAAGACTTTTTCCACAATGACTGTTCCCCATGACAGACTCTCTCTTTGCAGGTAACATCAGTCCCAGCAGCTAAGCCAAAACTTGGTGGGCATGGCACTGCTGGCTTGGCATGACCCTGGCACCAGCTGTGCTATCAGCTTTCAGGAAAAGGTGGCCACACAGGGGGGAACCAGTGTGCAGGGCACACACTCAGGTCAGGAATCCATGTTGGACCTGTCGTGCCTGGGAGTTAGCCTGGATCTCACTTTAAAGAAACAAGATCTGTCTCACTAACAGCGCATTCACCATTTCTATATTAATTGTAAATATCATTCCAATTCAAATAAGGAATTTGCATTAATTCTATGCCTTGCCAACTCTGTAGGATGGATGCTAGAATTGTTTAAACTGAGAGTTTATATATTCTTTTCAACATAGTAAACATGGTTTAAAAGGATGTTGGCAGGTCATTTGGCCTATAAAATCATGTGCTCTTCTCTGAAGTATGAACTTTAATCCAAATAAGGCTTTTTAAAATTGATTTTTCAAGTGCTGCGGTATTTTTAAAGCACTATTATAAATCACATCTTCAAATACTGAGCTATCTCTGAGTCCTGAAATCTGAAAAAAATCACAGCAGATGATGGTAAGCTGGTAGTCATGCTACTAGGAAGCACATGGAAATTATTTACAGTACAAAAACTTGTAAATATAGTGAAGATATGCATAAGGGATGAAAGCACTTCGCTTAAAAGCACTTTTCAATGAAATTCACACTGATTAAATTATTGTGGCAACAGACTCTTCTTAGAGGCTTGTTCCCCCACAGCTAACTTACAAGTTGCTCATAATGAGGTTCTTCCTAAATATGTTTATATTTCTATTATATTTATATTTAGGGAAACTGCACCTTTTCTTTTTTTTTTTCTGTAAATACTCTTTATCTTCAAGAAAGATTGACACTTTTTCCATACTTAAATTTTTACCAATATAATGGTCAGCTAGGCATATTTATTTTGCCAATGTATTCAAACTAGTACAACTCCTAATGTACGCCAGAATAGAGTACTTATACAGTACAAACCTACTAGTGTTTAAATAAGGACTCAGCAATATAAAGCATCTTTCTATCAAATGAATTGCACTCATACAAGGGAGGTTGTGTTAATTTAACCAGGCTCACACGATCCAAGAGAGATTATGCACAGCTTGCTTTAAGTGACTGCAGCTACCTGCTTGTGGTCTTCCTTGGGGAGAAGGATCACCAAAGTTCATGTTAGTTGGAGCATTTTCAACTATTTTTGTTAGTCTGGCTTGCTGAAATTTCAAAATCAAATGACAAGGGGGAAAAAAGAACAAAGGACCTTTCCTCACAAAGGTGATGAGACCTGTGCTGAAACTTTGAAAAACAGGAGCTGGCCAGAAAGTTTGCCAGGTATGATCTACTCACTCAGCAGAAGAAAGCTCAGGGTCTAGGGGAGATGGCACCTCCTGACCTTTCCATATCCCTGCATAAGGGCCTTACCCAGTTTTATTCACCGTTGTGCCATCAGAATCCCGCCACTGCCTGCTCCCCTCTTTTCCCAAAACCTGGAACAGATCAGAGAGCACACAGCTGTTTCATTCTCCCTATAATCTTACTATTTTTTTCCTGAGATCTCCAAAAATCCCTGCCACCCCCAGCCCTGAGGCAGCTGGAGGAGCCCTCAACTCTACCAGGAGCCATGGCCCCACTGGGGTGAGGACATGTCAGCAAGATCAGCCAATCCCACCCTCCTTTTCTGAAGTTTTGGAAGGAAAGGGAAACACACACAAACCTGAATCTCCTCAGGAGCTGATGAGCACAATTGCCATAGGCAGCCAGGTGGGTGTTGGTGCCGGCAGGGGCAGTTAAACATTCTGAAGGACAGAGTTACCGACAGAAATATACACCAATAAGTGGTTAGCACATTCCTTGAAAGTGGAAGATTTGGGGGGCACTTTTCTTCTCTCATGGGTGCTGGGTGGCCCTGGAGGGAGGCCACCTCAGCGACCCACAGCCGTGTCCCCAGGCAGGACAGGGACACAGTGACATGGCTCCTGCCATCAGCAGCGGTGAGAGAAACACCACTTTGGGGTGCAGATTATTGTTCCTCATATTCCTTTGTTTGCCATTGTAATCTCGGCAGTCATTCTCCTTGATAAACAAACAAGTGAAAAGATGCAATGAAGTGTAAGAATAGATTTGCACAGGGCAGACAACTGAACATTTAATTTATTTACTTCTCCTAACAGATACCTGGGGTGACATTTATTAATAAACGGCATTATCAGGTGTCTGATATGTAGCTCACAGAAATTAATTACCCAGCCCATGGTAAAACCATAACAAGCCTGCAGTGCTGTAACATTTGTGCTAATTGAAAATGAGATAAGTGCTGTGGGTGCAATTTGCATTCAATGCAGTGTATTAATTATCTTCAGTTCTCTTCATGATAAATATACCTGACTGAACCACTCTGCTAATTTACTGGGTAATAGAGTCATAAGTGGATTCCCTTAGGTGACCAACTACAGGCATTGGGCTCTTTGGAACATCAAGGCCTTCCCCTTTCCTGAGCACTTAAATGGGTTAGCAACCGTGGATCACTTTTCTTGCAAGCTGGGCTGGAAGTACACGGCAGCAAACACTTCTTGTGGCCACACAACCGCTCAGTACAAAATCGGGAAACAACACCCCCTCACCCCAAAACTTCAGCACTTTGGGAAGCTGAAGATGAGGCAGCCTGCCTCTGTCAATAGCAGACCATGGTGTTTGATGGCAGCTCCGTAAGGAAAAGCTTTTCCCACCCTGCTCCTCATTCCTCCCCCCTTCATTTCACAGTCAGGTTATCGTGGGATTTAATTACATTTTGTGTGAAATATAAATTAATTGACTCTTGTAATACCCATAATGATCAGGAAAATTCAGATTTAAAGATACTGTGTAGTTCCAGTAGATTAAGGCACTAATTGTTCCGCTCTCACCAGCTATGATTTATGTGGGGATCAGGTTACAAAACCAATATGTGCTCAAGTTAAAGCTCTGTGGTACCATACAATTAGGGCTAAAGCTTTTTGTAAATGGGCCCAATAATGCAAAAAAAAAAGCTCTTTGCTAATCCTGGTCTTTTAATTCAGAGGTCACACATTGTCTGAGGCAACCGCTTATACTGTACGCAGCCATTGTCCTTTATTCACCCTCCCCCTGTGTAGCTTGGGTATCTGAATTTGCCACTAACCTTGGACGTGCTGTTACTAATTTCAGGGTAGGTGATGGCAATGCAAGAAGATCAGGGCCAGTGCTTTGCTGTGCTGCCCCCGGAGCAGCCTGGGCACGTTGTGACTGAGAGGTGATATCTGCCTCCCCCGGCTCCCCTTCAGTGCTCAGGCTGCCGATGGGGTCAGCTTTTGGGCTCTGCTGTCAGGCAAGCAGACATCCGGGGCAGCAGACGGATGGAGGTGACAGTCACTCTCGCAGCTGAAGGGGCCAGGAGGTGGTGCAGGCAAGGAGAAGGGGCAGCAACAGAGGAGGGGGCACAGGCTCTGCTCCCCTTCAACCCGCCTACCCCACAGCCAGCAGCACTTTGTTATCTTCATGCAGACGAGTGCTTTTCCATCATTTTGTCCTTGTCCCTGGGGTGCTAAAATTCAGCTTAGTTTTCCCTGCTGAGCATTACTAGGACAGCTCTTCACCATTCCCCATCAAGTACTGGATACCCGTGTAGTGAGTGTGTGTTCACCGGGCAGGAGGTGGCATGGGATGAGCACATGGTCAATATCCCAGAGGAACTAAAAGGTGAGAAAGATCAATACAATGCCAGAAGAATCAGTTTGCTTTTTCGAAAGATCATCTGAGTAAGAGCAAAAGAACTGGTGAGAAGGTGTGTGTCTGCCAAAGATATGTTCACGTTCCCGTTTAAGACAGAGAAAGCTCTGTCTATTTAAGCTCTTACTCTGTCTGTTTCTAAACACATCAACAACAAATACAAGTTAGTTTCCCAAAAGATTTTGTATGGCTGCCCAAATATTCCCTGCTTCTTGAGTTTGGTCAATTTAATATGAAAGGAGCACTTGTAACATTTTGGAACTATTTTTAAGGTACTGATATTATCTATGCCAGAGACCTTAGCAGGGACATCTACAAAGAGAGAGTCAATTATATCTCCTTATCCCTTTCTCATTCTTTAGTAAGGAATTCTTTGGAAGGATACAGTCAAAGAAATCTTATTTCTTAGAAAACTCTGTGAGCTAACTTAGCAGTATCACTTGGTTTAGATGATAGCCCAAAACCAGATTTCTTATTTTTCCCTTCAGAGGGCAGAGAAAAGGAAAACCTGGTGGAGTACTGGTTCTCCCAATCCAAAGCTTTCATAGTCATCTTGCTACAAGGACAAGGGATGAAGAGGGATCATGTAAGGGTGGAGTACTGGGATGATCCTCAACCCAGAGCAAGAGCAGGGCTATCCCACCCACCAGAGCTGTCTGACATCACTGACTTCTGGAAACAAGCAGGCATGGGTACAACATGCACTGCAGCCAGCTTTGCTTTCTCGTCCACTCCTTATTGCCCAGGTCCAAGCTGGGTTCCTCTCAACTCTAACTCCCCTTATGGACTATACACTTTTTTTATGGAGAGGAGAAAAAAAAGCTCAGAGGGGAAGGAGAGCCACAGCACATCTGCAGTGCCAGAGGACCCCCAGCACAGATGTCTGAGCTGGCATCCCTCAGTGAAATGTGCTGCAACACCTGCCTCTCTCACCACCACACAGCCCACCTGCAACTTTACCACCATGGAGTCCACCAGCAGTTTCAGCAGTGTCACAGCCCCTCCTGGGGTGAGCAGGATGGCTGCTGTGGTGTGCTGCGAGGGTGTCAGCATCCTCACCCCTTGGGCAAGCAGGACACAGCAGAGTGCAGGCACACAGCTTGTCCAGAGTGCTCAGAAGGCTGCAGCAGAATGCCCTGCCCTCCTTCGTCCTTGTTTTGTTCTCAACGTGCCAGGCCTCACTGCCTTTGCACAAGTGCAGTGGACAAAACACTTTCCTGCTCTTTCAGAAAAGCCAGCACTGCACAGAATAGGACACGAGATGTAATAGAAATCATGGTAGGGAAAACACGAACAAAAAAGTCTTAACTTTTAGTGTGAAGCACACATCTGCTAAATAGAATCCTAATGGCGTTATTGTAGCTAAAAACAGAGACTTGAAAATGCTGTATACATGATTATGTTCATTATCTACCAACTGCAAGAATGCTGTACTAAAACTAACTCAAAACACCTCAGGTAAGGTAATTGCTACTAATGGATTTGAAGTGTGCAAAATTGAGCATTATTACACAGACATCACATTCTCAACTTGGTGAAGCCGTTAGATATTGTAGCTACCAGCTCACTCGTCTCTCGATCGGGGAGAGATTTGAGGAAAAGGGCAAGCTCTCTTTCATTCGGCACTGGAAGGAAAATTCAACAACACAATATTGCAGCAGCCTGTTTGCACCTCTGTGGTTAAGATGGGGTCAGTGCTTGCTTTCTGAACCACTGCTTCAGAAAAACATCTACAGAAATTTGCTCCAGGATTAAATATCTAGGCAAAGACCTGAAAGTAGACTTTGCATTAGAAACTTTTGCAACTTCAAAAGAAAAGAATGGGAGAGGAACCTGCAAAATTATGAGGGGACCCATAAGTCCTATGTCATATTCTGATGCAAATTAAGGGCTGGCTCTTCAAGATATCCTAAGCCACTGTAAAGCCCTCCTGCCTAAAGACAGAAGACAGAAAAGAATTTTTAATAGATTCCCTCCTATGCTGGGATATGTCTGTGGGTCAATCACAGCAAATCTAAACTTCGGCAAAGTCCAGGTATGTTTGAAACAAGATACTTGATTCAACTGCTGGAAAAATCCCATTTAACATTATAACTAATACATTTAGTTTGTTTGATATCTTGGCTTTCAAGGAGGGTAGGATTCATTTTTTAAATGAATGACTTTGCATAAAAATCCATTATTCCAATTTAACTGTTTGTAGCTACATCAGTAGCCCCCAGATTATCCTCAAAAAAGGGGCTCCCAGGAGTTTTTCTCTCTTCCATGAAAACAAAAATTGAACTGTAGCAGAGCAGATGCTTCCCTAATCTTTGAGAAGCTAAGTTACTATAAATTATTTTAGTAGTAACACTAGAGCTTTGAATTGGTGTTCGGATAAAATTATGTAAACCATTGTCATTTCAGTTAATATATAGAAAAAATATGTGGCCAGGACCTAGTAAGTTTCAATTCCATCTGACTATGTTGAGGAAATTAAAAAGGCCATGTATGAGCAACATTAAAGCAGTCTCTATCCAAGTACAGAAAGCACAAAGAAATTTGAACTCACAGCTGCAACCAAAGGCAATGGGAGCCGTGCTTTGAACAGATAACAAACTAAGTCCTCTGAAAAATCAGACCATGCATCTCAGATGGGGAACTTAAAATTAGTGAATACTTTTGCGCTTAATCTCTTTCTGCCTCAGTTCTTCATCATGAAATGGGGATAATACTACCACTCAATGCCTCACTGCAGTGCAGTGAAAATAAGTTCATTAATGTTTATGAAACATTCAGTTGCCATAGTGACCAGTTCTATAGAAAAGCCCATGTGGAAATTAATATTTCTGTCTTCAGAGCAAGGTTTGAATAGAACACACTTAGTAAGGCCTGGGGCCACACAATGAGGAGAACAGTAAACAGTAAATAACTTGCCATTGAAAGATAAAAACAATAATCAAATCAAAATGGCCTGTTAAACAAAATATTTTTAACAGAAATTTTTTGTTTCTATAACGTGAAATTTTGTTTTAAAAATTTTTACCAATTTCTTGGTAAAAAATCCAAGTTGTTTTGCTTTTAACTTTCACTACTCTAGTTTTCTGCTTTTGTCTTCCTAGCCTGGGAAAGAGAGTTATTTTAATGAGATTATTTAAATAATCTGGAGACCACTATCTTCCACTTTTCACAAATCAAAACTTTTACCATTTTGCTTTGGCAAAATATCTGAAAAATTAGTGATATTGGTGGCCTCAAGATTGCCAAGATGGGTTCCTGAACAATCCTGATCCATTCAATCCAGCAATTCTTCTCACCAAGTCAGTTTGCAAAGTGGGAGCTATAGGGTTTATATTTTGAACCATAAACCCAGGTTCTTTGTTTGGGTTGGTTGCTGGCGTATCAGGTGTTGATTGGGATTGTGATACCATCATGGCAATCAATACAACTATCTCTGAATTTGAGTCATTAACCTCTTAGTAGCAAGTAAATCACAGGCAAGCACAAACTGACTCTCTGTAACCTGTGCAGATAAATATGTAGATAAGAAGACACCCCATTTTAAGAAGAGAGATGGCTTTGGCAGAAGAGTCTTACCAACAAACTGTCCCCATAGCCAATGGCAAGTTCCTATGGCAGGTACTGGGTGGCCCACAGTAAGCACAGATCAGGGATAAGATTGCCCACCATTTCAGGAGTTGCTCTTGAAACTAGATCCCCATTTTTTTCCCTTCAAGCTGTTTTGTAGTCAAAGGCATGGTCTTTGCTTTTTGAGAGAATTTTTGCCAAAAAGCAAAGAAGAAAAATCTGAATACACCTACTTTTCATTGAAATCAATTATTCCAGTCTTTCTCCCTCTTGTCTGGTTTAATCATTGCCTTCTCACACATTTCTGCCATTCTGTCCAATAGAAATATTACAGAATCATAGAATGCTTTGGGTCAGAAGGGATCTTTGAAAGGTCATCTAATCCAACAGCCCTGCAGTAGGCAGGGACATCTTCAGCCAGACCAGGTTACTCAGACCCCTATCCAATCTGATCTTGGATGTTTCCAGGGGTGGGACATCCAGCACCCCTGCAGGCAACCTGTTCCACCACTCTTATTGTAAAAAAGTCTTCCTTATATCTGATCTGAATCTATTTTAATTTAAAACCACCACCCCTTGACCTATCACTACCTGTCCTAAAAAGTTTGTCCCTAGTTCTCCTGTAGCCCCTTTAGGTACTGGAAGGTGCTATAAGATCTCCCCAGAGCCTTCTCTTCTGCAGGCTGAACCCCGACTCTCTCAGCCTGTCTGCACAGCAGAGGTGCTCCAGCCCCATGAATATTTTCATGACCCTCCTCTGGACCTCCTCCAACAGTTCCATGCTTTTCCTGTGCTAAATATGGTGGCAGAGCCTTCTGCAGAAGCTTTATTTTCATTTAGCAACAATGCTCTTTTCTGAAAAATGAAGTTTCAAAATGTTGCAGAATGAGAAGACTGAGGCAGGAGAATAAACTGCTGGAATTATTTATTGTGCTTATTTATTGAATTTGATACCAAGCTTGGGCTCACTTGCTTTTTTCTTTCTGACGAGTAACACAGTTGTCCTGTTAATTACCAGTTATTTTAAAGCTATGATTAATACTTTAAAAATATATAATAATAGAATTAATAGAATATATTTCTAATGTACCCATGTAGGAAGCAAAGGAACCTGCTCTTTCATGCAGAACTTCCAGAAAGCCAAAACTCCAAGGGGTGTGGCTACAACTGCTCTGAAACCCTTGTTGTCCTTACTTAGCTGTGCTGGGAGGTGCTTCTGCCCTCTTCATTAGCACAGGGTGACTCTCCTACCACACGCAAAACGCTGTGGAGCTGAGCCTGGGAGCCGGCACTCCAGGCAGAAGACAGCGTTTCTAGTTAAGCACAGCATCAAATGGGCTTGTGCAATCCACAGTCACAAAATCCCCTTAAAACCAAGACATTAATGGGATTTTAAAAACAATAAATAAATATTTAAAACCCAATAAATTTTAACAACAGTTCAAGCAGATCTAGTTAAAGCTGTTCAAGTAAACAAAGGTAAGACAGATATAATCTTTTGCATTTCAAAGCCAAGTCTGAAACTAATTGGACTTTGCAGGGAACTCCACCTACAAGAAAGTTATGTCACGGTTCTTTATTATAGAGATGCAATTCTCAGGCAGGCCTGCTGCTGAAAAACAGTGAAGAGCAGGCACTCAAGTCTGTGAGTACTGATTTTATTACAGAATGCCTATGTTTCTATATGGCACCAAAAGCTGAGGAAACAGCAGCATCACTAGTGCTGTGTGTTTGCCGGGACATGCAGGGGGAGAAAGAGCAGCTGTGCCTGGAGCCCTCAGTATCCTGTTACAGGAGTGGCTCTGCCTCACAGGCAAGGACTGGACCTGTCCACGGTTATAAACTTGTCCCTCTGTGACAGAGAATAATGCTGTCCTTGTTCACAAAATTCATCGAGCTTCAGCAGGATTACAAAAGCTTTAAGGTTTTCCTTTAGGAAAAGCTCTTCTAAATCAAGGAAGCCTCATTATGAGACCTGAGTCTGCTACGCAGAGCTCTTTTACCAGAAATGATGTGAGGGCCAATTGCCAGGACTAAACATTTACTGCATCAACAGGTGTTACATGTTATGCATCAATGAGGGGTACATCACTGAAACATAAAGACCCAGCAAGCCAACGGCACAGCTATCAACCAGAACAACACAGCCATAAAATCCTAATTAGCCTCATACACGTGTTATGGACATTTTTATTTATTGACATGGTCAAATTAACAGGCAGCAGCATTTATTTTTAATGATAGCCTTGAAATCAGCCCAGGAAGAAAGTTAACATTAATGTTCAGAATACTGCATGCCATCCACATTTTTTCAGATGAATGTATATTTTAAAATAATAATTAAATATTGTCACCCTAATTAAATTACCTTGATCAGGTGAGAGACATACAGTTCTCAGTCAATGCAAATCTTGTTTGTCCTATTGTCAAGCTGTACAGGAAAACTACCTAGCAGGAGAAACTCAGCAAGCTCCATGGTTTTAAGTGTGCACTTAATTTAGGTGAATGATAAGCTGTGTCTATAAAGATTTGTGTTGGTACCACAGGGTGGAAGATTCCTGTGAAGCAGACAAGGTGTAACTGCCAGTAGACATTAGTGCTAGCTTGGCCACACAATAGTTACAAAGCAGGAGGGAATATCTTGGTGTATTTATTATTACAGTGGGGAATTTCAAGAGTGCCCCTAATCGCTCTTTGAGACAGGTAAAGAGAAAGGAACTGGGCAGCAGCACAGTTATCAACCAGGTTAGAGAAAGCACACAGAGCAAAGAAGAATGAAGAGCATTTCACAAGGTGTTTTAAACAGCTTTACATTTGGATGAAGACATTAGGACTTTTTGGAAATTAAGCACATGTGGAAATTATATCATTGTTTCACGCATTTAAGATGTACTCACTAGAAGTGCCTTTACAAACCAGACTGCCCATTTTAAAAGTTCTGATTTACCCACCTTAAACAAGAATATTCCATAAATTGCAAAGGAGGACTGGGAAATTATCTGTGTGTAATAGCTGAACCAAGCAATTTGCATATTTTCATGAATTACTGTAATGTGCTCTGCTTGTTGGTAATTTTTCTTGTATACAAAGGATCACAGTTGCAAAATGTACCAACATCCCATGTTCAAAAGCATTTCAGGAGTCTAATTTCATGGTCCAAACTGCTGAGACACTTAGAAGTTGAAATCATTGTTCACTTCATTGCACTAGAAAGTTCTGCACTAACTCCTGCTCAGTGGCTTAGATATGGGCTGAAAATTGGAGGAAGAAGAAAGCACTGTTAGAGGTTCCTTGGTTCCTATGACATGGTATTCACACATGTGCATGCAGATAAACCCACCTATTAAAAAAAAAAAAAACAACCTAGAACAAAAGAACTAGAAAAATCAATATTCTCTGAAAGATTTTGGGGTTTTCAGGGAAGAAAAGGCCTTAAAGCTACCTGAGAAAAAGTTTCCATAGCAATTTTATTTAAGGAAAAAAAAAAAAAAAAGGGGTGATGAACAACCCATAGTGAAGGTGGAAGAAGGATCCAATTTCTGCCCACAAGAGAGAACAGTGAGGCCAGGGTGGGCATCTTGGGCTGCAAGAGCAGGCACAGGACAGGGCATGGGCAAGCAGGGCAGCTGCCTGTGGCTCCTGTCCAGTCTCAGCCTCTGTGGGGTCTCTGAGAGGGGCTGAATTGTTGTGCTCAGGGAGCCCCCCCATCCTAGCCACGTCAGGATACATTTTTATAGCCTTTCTTGAAGTGATAGAAATATCAGGGGGGAGGGCAAAAAGTAGGGGAGGGGGGAAAGGGAGGCAGTTTCCAGTATTTGTCATTATTATAGGTTATATATACAGGAAGAAAGTTAATTAAGCTTTAAAAAATCCATCACACATCAATGGGTGCATTTTAATGAGTACAAAAAGTTGAGGTGTTTACTGCCAATTAAAGTGGTTTTTAAATAAGCATTAATTAACACGGAAATTCAGAAGAAAGTTATACCTTGTCAAAGAAAGGCCAGTGCAGTCTATGCCCACTTCTGCTCCCATTCATGCTCAGATAGTAATTACCACCAACCCTATATTTTCCATAATAATGAGGAGAGGCTGTCACGGCTGTCAAACAAAAACAAAACAAAAAAAAAAAAAGGGGTCGCACAAAAATACCCTTAATCTGAAGTAAACTTTTTTTTAGTGCCAGAGCCACAGGAGACGGCAGTGTGGAGCAAGGCAGTGAGTGGGGCAGTCAGGCAGCCATGCCAGGGGCAGCTGCACACACATGGCTCCTTCCTGGGGAGCAGAGCCTTTGGAGCACAGGAGGAAGCCTCCCCAGATGGTCCAGCTGAAGAAGGACTGAAGAAAAGCCAAGTAACATAGCAGTTGTTTCATCCCTAGCACTGTAACTCGTGGAAGAGCCGATTCCCCTGTGAAAGCCAGAGGAGTTGTTTTTTTCCATAACCAAGTGCTGACAGACCTGCTCCGTGCTTCCCAACGTCAGGTCAAAGCAACCACTGCAAATAAGTTCAGCTTGCATGTGCACTTCCAGCTCACGCAACTGGTGACATGGAAAACGGTATGATTGTCACTTTTGTCACTTCTCCATTCTTGAAGGATTTCTTAATAATTGTCAGGAGTTTCAGCTCTACTTCAGCTAGTGTCAAACCCTTAGCAGACAGCAAAGGAAATTAATTCTCCCACTGTTAGTCAGATAAACGTTTAAATATTTTAGGAAAATGTTCTTTCCCCAAATGCATCTTAGGCACCAAATAAGGTTTTCAAACTGCCTTATTGAGAATGGTTTCTCTCCCCACTTCCCCGGCTGTGGAGAGATAAAAACCGCACTGCCTTTTCAGCCAATGGAAGAGGTAGGTACTGTTCCCAGTAGCCTAACAAATTTTAGGTAAATATTTGGTGTAGCGTTTTTTAAGTTAATTAAGAAGAAAACAAAAACAATAAAACTACTAAACACAGAAAACAAGGATGTAGATATGCACAGACTCCTGTTCCTGACCCTTGGCATGTCACTCAAACAGTGTGCAACCTCTCTGTAGAGTACATAGCTTGTGTCTATTGGGGAGTATCTGGGAGCCTTTTTCCTACTCTGTGTCCACAGGCAATATCTGCAGTGAAATAAAAAAGGAAAGCGTTAAAGGCCATGGAAATTTTGTTGAATTTAGCTGGACAGGGCCTTTCAGATCTTGCACTAATCTTTCTAACATATCTGATGGGGC
The DNA here is from genome assembly GCA_013397935.1 of Dasyornis broadbenti. Taxonomy (NCBI): domain Eukaryota; kingdom Metazoa; phylum Chordata; class Aves; order Passeriformes; family Dasyornithidae; genus Dasyornis; species Dasyornis broadbenti. The sequence continues at coordinate 1,104,487 of VZRN01004772.1, read as the reverse complement.
TGTAGAGGAATATTTTATTGCTAGAAATAGTTGAGCGATTACTTCAGAGAAAGGACGGACGTAACACAAAAGAGTTTCCAAGTGCCGACAGGAAGGAGTGTTGCTCATGCGAAATTCCACATTAGGTGTTACAAAAATAATAAAAAAACCCACCGGCCCTTGTGATGTCTGAACTCCCTGACACTGATATATGGACAAGGGAACAGAGGAAGAAAAATACAGGGATAGCAAAGCAAATACACTGGGATGCTTATGAGCAGAATACAGGAGCCAAGTGTCACAAGTTGAGCCTTTGTGTTTGCACTGAAATTTGACCATTCCAGACAAAATTCCCTTAGTGGTTTTTACCTGGTTTGAGTTTGGTTGATAATGGCTATTCTTACAGTATTGTGACATTTAAGGCTGTTTAATCAAGACTTCAGAGAAGTAATTACAATTTTAATTCCTAAAAAAACCATTGTAACACATTCGTGTTTTCCTTAGATGGATTTGACCCAACTCTGATTAAGGGCTGGATATAATAAGCATTGTGCATACAGTGGCACACCAGGAACACAGCTTGTTTTGTAACAAATGAGCTGTACACATCCAAGGAAAACACTCTCTCCATGATGATTGCAGAAAATCTCTGTGGTATTCCATGCTAGAAAATCTCTCAGACTTCCTGCAGCAAAGCTGCCCAGTGCTCAGGGTGGATGTGCTGTCCATCATCCCCTGGAACTCCCACCACAGAAATACCTGGACACCAGCACAGAAGGGTTTTATCATTCAGGAGCAAAGAAAACAAGAAAGAAAGTTGTGGTGGATATAAATCATCTACACCTTTCTTATAAGGGTGAGCGTGGCACTGGGCTGGGACGCATCTGGTAAATATCAAGCACCTAAAGAGAGACTGAAGAGCTGAGTCCCAGCAGGACCAGTGGTACCAAACACTGTGGATTCAGCACAATTTCTTCAGGCCCTCTGATGTGAGGCCATTTGAACTGTCAGTTCTCTGGGGCTGAGGGTGTTTAGGCTTGCACATGGGATGTAAGAGACCACAGCATAATTACAACACAGTCGTATCTCACTGAACACAGACCAGGATTTTTTCTCTTATCCATCAGACTTTTGGTTTGGTGTCCTTCTCCAATTCACATTTAGCTGGAATGGGGACCCTACCAGCCCCACTACTGGCAGGAATTCTTGGTGCTTTGGGTTTTACATAAAAAAAGTTAGCCTCCAGCCAAAAATTCTGTTTAAAAAAACCAGCAGGAACAACAGTCATACTACCAACAGCAGGGTTAAAAGGTGGAAACCTGAAGAAACCTGATCTGTTTTCAGTCATCTTCTGGAAGCTCTACTGACCCTGCTCTGAAGGTGGACTCAGAATTCAACTGACTGTGTCAGAGCCCTGCAGTTAGGATCTTAAAATGATGAAAGATGAAGGACAGAAAGAAAGTTTTTGTTTAAAAAGGCCTCCAGCTGAAGGTTGACTTATGCTCTAAGCCAAAAGCGCTTCTTTCTTCCAAAGCTCCTAATCTAGTTCATGGTATTGGGATTTTTTTTTAATATTTCTCATTCATCTAGAAATACTTTAATAGCCACATAAACTTGTACAGTTCTTGAGCCTCAACATACAAGCTATAGGGATGTACTTAAAAGAAGGGAACATGCTTTTAACATGTTAGAATGGAACGAAAGCCAACATTTCTGCAGCAAACCACCCTTTTGGTGGCTAGGAGACAAGTCAGAACCAAGTCCCCGTAGAAAAAGACTGAAAAATAAATGAAAGTCAAAACTGCTGTCATGTGAATGATAAAAACAGCTTTCAAGGAATTACTTGGTTGTAAATGGAACCCCCCTCAGGAAGTAAATATATGGAGAAAGGAGGAGGAGGTGGTATTCCCTTGAAGTAGTGAAGGAGCTGTCCAGGCTCCTAAGGCTTTGAGTGAGGCTGTCTGGTCTACAAAACAAGCAAAGCTGTGCCATACTCCTAAAACCGTATTTTATGCTGGATTTTTTAGTGAAATCAATGAAGAAAAAACTACCTGTACTCTCTGAAATCAGTGGAAACCTGATTTCTTTGCATGATGATCTCTGCAGCCTCATCAGACACAATTGGCCAGGTTAAATGTCCTTTCATAGGGTACAAGCATTATCACACAAGTGTAAATCTCAATATAACCAATGTCTTGCACCAACACCAGTGCTTAAAAAATGGAAATATCATACAACATTGGCTTTCCCTACACTTGCCAGGAAACTGATAAAAAGTCTCAAAACCCAGCAGCACCACCAGGTTCAGTTCCATCAGTAATTCCAGCCGTAGGACAGACAGCTTGTCTGTACCAACCACTTCAAGCATGCACAGCTTTATTTGTGATTCTGAAAGAAATGCACATCTCCTTCACTTCCATACAATGACCCATCTCTCTAAAAACCAGCTACTGTATGTCACAAACATACAGTGACCCATCTCTCTAAAAACCAGCCTGACAGTTTACATTTTTTGTACAACTAAACAAGAGGTGCCCATTTCAATAAGGTCTTCTCTTTTGGCCACCCCTCAATCATACACCTTTCNTGACCCATCTCTCTAAAAACCAGCTACTGTATGTCACAAACATACAGTGACCCATCTCTCTAAAAACCAGCTACTGTATGTCACAAACATACAGTGACCCATCTCTCTAAAAACCAGCCTGACAGTTTACATTTTTTGTACAACTAAACAAGAGGTGCCCATTTCAATAAGGTCTTCTCTTTTGGCCACCCCTCAATCATACACCTTTTGATTATAAAATCACACACTGGAAACATTTTGAAAGGATTAAAGAGATGCCACACTGTAAAGAGGGTCCAAAGAAAATCTCAAAAGATATCTCTCTTTTTTTCCCATTGACTGTGTGGCAGGAGCCATGATTTACACCATTCTACCTATTTAAGTGACAAAGGTCAACAAAAAATTTCCAAAACGGAAACAAATCTTTAATTTTAGATACTACATTTCCAGAGATGAGGCCAACAATGTGACAAGATAGAATGCTGATATGAAGGTAGGTATTATTGTGAAATGGGTGGGAGGTCAAAAAGCCACCCCCTGAGCTCTGTACAGGAGGTGACCAGTAGCACAGGTTCCATATTTCTGTGCCAGAAAAGCCAAACCAAAACACAAATCCTCACGTGTCTTCAAACACGTGCTGCAAACCAAGGTGTGGGACTCCTAAAGGGGCTGTGCCAGTGCTGGTGTCACATCGCAGACAGGACCCTTTAAGGTCTGCCAAGAGAGCTGCTACCTCCATTGTAAAGACAGCTTGCCAGATTTTTTTATTTGAAAACCAAAGATTATACACTTTCTAGAGGGGAAAAAAAAAAAAAAAGAGAGAGGAAAAAAAAAAAAATCTAATTGACATAACAAAAAACCAAAAAAGAGTACTGTATTTCCAAGAGGGTCTAAATAAAAAGACACCCTGAAAACCGTGTGTGAAACAGCTCCGAGCACTTAGAGGTTTCTCATGCACTGTATTGTAAAACAGCAGCTCATTCTTTTCAGAGCAGCAGAGGTAAGAGCACACAAATGATTAAACAAGCAGGTTTAACTATCTTGCACTGACGAGGAATTTGTCAACATGGGCTCGGTATTTATGCAGCTCTGCAGCAAATACTGTATGGCTGCAGGAGTCAAACAGCTGTCTGTCAATAAAGCTATTCTCCTGGCTGGAACATAATAGCACAGACTCAACATGACCCTCAGAGGCCTCTTTAAGCTGCCTGGCTGTCTCCTCCTTCCCCATCCCTCCAGAGTCCTTCACCAGCAAGCTCTGAATTAAAAGGGAGAAGGGAAAAAAAAAGAAAAAAAGAAAGGAAAAACGTATTAGAGCCTTTTCTATCCATCTTAATATTAAAAGTGACTTAACCCTGGGCAAGTCAGTCTACACAACACCAAGCCTGAGCTAAAGCAAAGTTAGGGAAAGACAGCTTTGATTCTCCACACGTGAAGGGCTACTGACAATCCCTTTTAATAGAGCTTGCAACATTAATGTAGCCAGAGCCACATGTGACACCCATTAGGGCCAGGGAGAGCTCCCACGCATATATTTCAAGGAAGCAGTAGATTCCCCGGTCCCAGAAGCTGTCTTCATTACAAAAGTCTAATGCATTTTTTATTATTCAGCCTTCAGTGGAAATGTCACCTTTCTAAAGCAAGCTGTTATCGTGTGTTTCCCATGCCAAACACATGGCCTCTAAGGAGAGGGTTTTATCTCTACATTTTTAGTGATTTGTATTTCTCTTTCAAGGAGCTCCATGCCTTAAGGCACCTGAAACGCTCACAGCACAAGAAGGTGAGGTTACATGATTGCTGTCAAAAAGGACAAAAAAAACCCAGGGCCGGGAGTCGGTGCAGCTTCCAACAGTAGCCACCCTACCCGATAATTCACCTCTCTTAGCAGATTTAATTATTATCCCTTTTCTTGGTTGGGACTACATCCTCAAAGAAGCAGGGCGCCCACCAAGCACCGCCACCGCCGCCTGACAGCACAGCCAGCACCACTGCCTGGCGCCTGCCAACCAGCCAGATGCTGCCACATATTGGCATCTGGGGCCTGGAAAAGCAACTGCGGGCTCCGTTTGGCGGCGAATCCTGACCCCGACAACTGAAGGAGACAAAAGGAAGATAGACGGGAGAGGGGGGCGGAAATCTCTCCTGACAATTTCACTGGTAAAGATTTAGACAAAAACCTATTGTTTCATTGCTCTCCAAATGAATAAGTTTCGGAGAGGAGAAGAAAAAAAACCCACCCAGCATATTCTAAATGCTGTCAGAGTCCAGGGTGCAAGGACAAGGGATTATTTATGAAAAGAAATAATGAGGAAACCAGATGCCTGCCTTTCTCAGCCCTCTGTGCTCCAGTCACCCTAACAGGGCATGTGCAACCCTGCTCATCAAAGACTTCTCAGCCTTAAAACGCAGGGCAGGCTCTCACTAACTCTTCCCATCTCTGCCACCATGCAAAATGCTCCTGTTTTACAGGGAGGCCCCCACAGTAAATCAGAGGGACAGCAAAGGCTGAGGGAAAAGACTTGCAGACCTCATTCCAGCCAGGGACAGTAACTGGACAGCCATATTAACTACACCCAGCAGAACTGCAAATAAACTAAAACCAAAACAACATAAAAAAAAACCAAACCAACCCCACCAAACAACCACAAAAAAACCAAACAAACAGAAAAAACCCATTTCACTAACACCAGGACTGAAACTACATGGGTGTGCTTAAAATAGGAAAGCAAACAAGCTTTCTATACCTGTTTCCATGAAATTGGCTTCTCTCTGTAATTGAAGGGTAAGCTCCTGACCCCAGCAAAGTCAATGGGAAAACTCCCAGTGATGTTAACGGGGCTGGGATTTCACACTGTGCAGTTACTTTACCCTAGAAAGGTGGTTAACCCAGGACTCTGCAGTATCACAGAGCACCTGCTGAGGGGCCTGTGAGGAGCCAGAGCAGCCAGGGTCCTTCTTAGGGGAACTCCCCTCTCACCTCACCCTCCTGTGTTTGCTGGGCCTGGCAGGGGCTGGCCACAGGGGAGTTCTCTGAGGCCAAGGAAGGCATGAGGCTGGAAAGGACGGAGACTAAGGCAGCAGAGTAGCAAATTTTAAAATCTGGAGTAAGGATATGTGCCACTTGGCTCATGATCCATGCCGTTGAAGTAGCTCTTCTCCATGCCTGGTTTGTAAAGGAAGATTATAAGCTGGCAAATGTCAGACCACAGAGCACAAGCAAGACCCCAAGTGGAACAGAGTTGGCCAGTGCCATGCTCTAAATCATGGCACACCACCGGTCCCTCTCATGGAGGCTCCTTCCTCGTTATCCCACCCCTGCACGAGGTGCCATAAAACTCTCGTTACTCACATGCTGCTGGGGGAAGCAATTTCCTAACACTTTTATAACCCCATGCTTTCATTCTGTGGGAGTAATCCTCTCTCTTTGCTTCACCAGTATATGGGGATAACAGCTGCATCTAATAATCCACTCCTGTGTCCCAGCATTTTGGGGCAGCATTTCAGAATCCAGGACACAGAAAGGGCAAGAAAATCCATGATCAAGGCTGAAGGATGTAACCCAGGACATGGATGGAGAGAGCTGAGCAAATCTAGAAAATACCCTGGAAATAAACAGCTCAGTTCATAGAAGGAGATGGGAGAAACTAGCACAGGTGAGGTTGTACCAAAGCAAAACCAAGGCAAAGCAAAAAAGCAAAAAGACATTAGTAAGGCTCTGCTGAGAAAGACCACTGACCTCAACATCTGCTCGTTCCTTGCCTGGTCCATCTTTATCCAGCTCCACCACTTGCCAACAGTCTAGTCTAGCTTACTGTCCCCAGAAGGACTTTTCCCAAACTTGCCAACCTTAGGATCCCAACAGCAAAGCATCAAGGCAACCACCCACAGCCTACCCAAGATGACACCAATTCCCCACTGCCCACACTTGCATGCCTCCCCAGCCCTCCTGCGCATCACAGAGCCACTGCAGTCCTCTGGCAGCAGCTCTAATCCCTCCTGATGGGTCCCTGGGCCAAGAAGATGGAGACACAGCTGCCTTTGGAGAAGGAGAGCCTCTGATCTGCCAAGAGACAGTGAGGTCCTGTTGGGGCAGCACATCAAGCTGTCACCCGCTGCCAGGAGTCTGGAGTATCCTCTCTGCTGTACCCTGATTAGCCTCCTCTGCCCGGCAGCAGGGGTGCAGGAGATTTCACTGCACGGCACTAGCAGGCAGTGGGATCACTTCCATCGCTTTGCCACTCATAAGTTGGGATTTTCTTGAGGACACTGCAACCTTTGGGCCAGGGCTCCCCAGCTCTGCTCATGCAGATGGCTCAGGCAACAACCAGCCCACCAGCGGCCCCGCAGTGCAGCAGCCAGCCCTGTGCTGCCAGTCTCAACCACTGCTGCCAGCAGCAGCTGCTCAGCACCTTTTAAGCAAGTCCCATTCCCCCTCTGGGAGTTGGCTCTGCCACCCCTTCCCATACGGCAGCTGGAGCCACACAAGGCACCCTGTGCTGGGGGCTGCCTGAGCCCCTCACACACACCCCATGGCCTCGCTGGGGCTGCCAGCATCCCCGCTGCTTCTTGGCCCAGTCCCTCGCTCCCCCACCTCGCCCCCACACCCATTCCCCAAGCAGGAGCTACACCCCAGCCTGGTGACCCTACCACAGCCCTTGTTCCCCTGCAGCACCACAGTGACACCCTCAGGGGGTCCAGCCCTGGAAGCACAACCATATGGAAAGCCCACAGGCACCAGGGTGGCCAAAGCCCCAAATCTGATTCTCACTGTGCCCCAACCTACCCTTTGTTGGTGGGCACACACCAAACCAGGATTGATGTATGCGGTGCCACAAAACACTGCGGAGCAGAGCCTGCGAGAGGCCTGGTCCAGCAGAGCACACAGGAGGCTGCTGGGCAGGCGCATGGCTCAGGGAAACTACAGGCCCTGGCCACACGAAGGGCCTCTCCAGCAGCATCTCCAGCAGTCCCCTGAGGATACCATGCAATTAGGGGAAGCAGTCCTGAGGGAACAAGCTGCTGAGGTGAGGGAATGGGCAACATTCAACAGGGCGCTGCTTCAGACAAACTAATCCTGCCCACCAAACGTCTTGGGACCTACAAAAAGCTGTGGGGCTCTGATTTGAAAGTCACGGGTGGCTCAAGATGCACAGAGCTGAGGGCAGGGGGCCAGAGATGCTACTGACTGGAGGAGCACATGGGGGTGGCTCAGCCACAGGATGGCACATGCCAGGGCCCAGAAAATGGCCCCTTACATGGAGCACGGGACCAGGCAGCAGCCAGGAGCCACAGCGCTCAGCTCACAGCAAAGCCCTCACAGAAAGCACAAGCCCAAAGAAATCAACAAATATACTCTTTCATTTTATTGCTAAAATCCCAACCATAAATCTCACCAGAGAGGAAGTTTCTGTTTCTCCAGCTTCCTACTCAGTGTCCTTGAGAAAACAAATGACACCACACTCAAAAAAAAAAAATCCATAGTGGTTTACTTCGCACTTCCCTGTACCTTGTTATGCTGAGTGCTTCATTTAGAGAGGGCTGACCTCCCTAGCCTTCTTCATCCCAGTGCCCTTCGCTGCAGGGACACACCAAGGAACAGGTTAGCTCTGGAGAGAGGAGCCGGGTGGATGTTCCAGCACGGGTAACCCTGCCAACTCAGCATCCCAAAGGTGCGCCGAGAGTCAGCGTGACAGTGACTGCTGTCTGCGAGGTGATTTTCACAGGAGAAACAGGAGCTGTGCTACAAGAACAGAAGCTGTGAATACAGCCAGTCAAAGTTATGCCCCTTGTATTTCATGAGATGCAGTTTCTCCTGTAGGTCCAGGCAAGGGCCCAGGCTCACCTCACAGCAAGCCTTCAAATATTTTGTACCCCAGTTTTTCTTAGTAGAACACAAAGGACATTACAGGGTGGTTCAACAGGGTACAATGAATTACCACTTCAAGATGCCCTAAGTGTGGAATCTGCCTTACCTGAACACCCACAGAACAGGAAAATCTATAGGTTTATTTTAGTGTGTTTTACATAGCCTGTCGCTAATTCCTGTGGGAAAAAAAGCACTAATTTGTTTTGCTATTAGCTATTAGGTGTAACAGAAGGAAGTGGTAATGAACAGTCATAAAAATGAAGATGTGCATCACAGGGCTTCATAAGAGGCACCAGAAAGAAGGTATCTGGAGCATTTCAAGTCATTAAAGCCAAGGGCAAAAAGCACTGATCAGGTAAGAATGTCAGTCTTCAAGAACTAAACATAAAGGTCAGAAAGGAAAGGTCTGAATTAGGCTTGAAAGGTTTTGTTTATTTAAGGAAGACATGTAAACACCAATACAACATAATACATGTTCAAGGAAAAAAAATAAAGATAGAAGCAGAATTGATTTTGTGCAATTAACTCCAGACTGCGCTTCCCTTGACAAAATAATTATCTGAGTCAGTGGTAATGTTACAATAACTTGTAGCATCTCAAAGCCTCATTTCTGGCAAGTTATACTGCCAAGTGCCCCATTCCATCCACTCTCCATGATCTAGATTTCCTCACTACTAACATACTCGGAAAAAAATATTTTGGTGTCATTAACTAAACCGAATGCTTTGCAGTGCGAGTGGCTGATCATGTGGTTTCTGCCAGAACAGGGTCTTCCTTCTGCTGCTCACAGAGACCAGCTTGTGCTCCTGTGCTGCCTTATCCTGCCTTTGCTTGCAGCACACAGGCACAACCTGAACAAGAGAGCATGCCCAAGTAACATGGAAAATACTTTTTTGTGCAGTTAACACCAGGCAAATGCAATGGGACAGATCAACACAGGCAGTGGCATTATCTGGTGGCTGGGCTAGAGAGCCCCAGGGAGTGAATCAGGTGGCTGAGGGGAGGGAGGCTTTCCTTGAGCAATGAGCCCTCTCCAAAGTCACAGCCAGGGCAGTGCTGGAAGGAAGCTCGGGATCAGCTTGGTCTCTGCATTAGAGATTTCCGACCCGCTCGGCACAGGAAGTTGTTCCTGTGGCTCACCTGAGGGAGTTCCTGTTATGAAGCCAGAGGGTGGTGGGTTGAAAGGCAGTTTCTGAAACTGATGTAATCTTGGACGGCACTGGGTAGGCAGTGATACTGGTGACCTGGTTACAACCTGCAGTGTTGTGACAGCCCCTCTGCTGGCCTGGTGATCACAAGAAAGGGAAGAAAAAAAAAATAAAAAAGAGGGGAGTGGAATAATTTAAAAAGGAAAAAAAAAAGTTTCCAGATTTCCTTTGTTTAAGTGAGCATTTTCCTTTTCCACTTTATTTGAATACAGTGACCTGGTGTCTAACAGATGGAGACTGTGCAGATGCACTTTTGGGAGTGCCCATAAAATACACTGCTAAAATACAAATGGAAGGATACTTTTTTTTTCTTTTTTTGAGTTGTAAATTCAATAATCGTTGCTGTCACGTCACTCTCCCAAAGGAATTTGCCCTTTGTTCTCCGGATAAAGCTGGGGCGAAGAAGAAAAAGGGGAAAAAAAGAGTGCAAGCAAAGGGAACATTTAGGAAAAAACCCACAGATCCATAATCTGTACATTGCAGCGTACAGCGTTTGTACATTGGGAACCCATACAGGCCATGGCTGCTTAGCAGCAACAGCAGCACTCAGCAAAATATTCTGCACGTCTTATATTCTTCTCCTATTCTCCAGACATTTCTAGCAAACAAACAGGTCAGCTAATTGGCTCCTGCCCAAGTCTTACCCACTAGGGTTTGCTCAGAGATGTCACTTAGTCATTTGGCATGAGCAAATCCCAGGCTTCTTCCTGTTCATGCAACAGAGTGGGTGAAGGCTTTCTTTGATTTATTAAGACTATTAACAAACAAACCGGGGAGTTCAGAAGCTTCCTCAAGCACAAGAACACAAGCAGAAAGGTTTTTTTCCTGAAATAGCAGCTAAAAATAGGACACTTAGAGGAAGTAAAGTTCATTAAGTGATAAAGCAGTGTCTGCAGCGATGAGAGAAGAGTTTTTCCTTTTTTTATCTATATATTTATTTAGTGTTGTGTGTTCTTGCTCCTTATTAGAGTGCTGAAACAGTGTTTATCCGGCTGAGGAAAAGAAGATTTCCCTTTCTGTAGTGACTTTAACATGTAGCTCATCAAATACAACAGAGTCAAGAGATTTAAACAGACATTGCCAGCCAACAAAGTATAACATTTGACAGCATTATTTGCCTTTTATATGCTCTTTCCAGAATGGGAAATGATATGCTATTTTCAAGACACATTCCACAGTATTATGCAACAGCTTTCTTAATTTTTAATGGATATATTATTTTTAATGTGTCAACTTTCGCATAAAGCATTTTAGTATTTTATTTAGTATTTTTTTAGCATATACCATTAATAAATTATTTGCTTCTTCCTTCCCCAGCCCCCCGCAAGAGCTGCCCTTAGCATAAGGAAATGGTCTATTGACACAATAAAAAAATACTTTCAACTGGCACTGTCTGTAGACACTTCCATCACCAGACAAAGCACCAGGAGGACATTCCTGCTCCTACTTAGCTGACAAGCTGGCAATGCTAAACATGCTCCCCAGGAGTTGCCTCACAAACCTCCCTTTGGTGAAAGGACTCACACACACGTAGCAACCAGCTGTGGTAAAAATAAGCCAGCACCCTGTACAACCAGTGATTCCTGTTAAAAGTGTTCACTTTTGGCTCCTTTGCTCCAGCATCCTTTAGCCATTATGTCCAAGTGGTTTGAGACATCCAAAGGAAGCAAGTCAGGGTGCTCCTGTGCCAGAGAAACTTGTCCAGTTGACCTGAGTTTGTTCAGAGGGCAGGAGTCTCTCATCTCTGCAGATCTGCCCATTCTATAAGGGCAAAAAATGGATGAGATTTGATGTCTTCAACACCAGCAACGCCAGCACCAAGACGCTCCGCAGGATTAAACTGCAAAAGCTTGACATAAAAGAAAAATACACATGATTCAGTGAGTAAGAACAAAAACAACTGCTTAAAAGTTCCAGAAAGGTCTAAGGTAAGGGACATCCTACCGTTTTCCTGCTCTATGAATTACTTTCAAGAGTGCAAAAGCATACTTGAAATTCCTAAAATCCAGTAAATGGAAGAAGACTCTCCTTTCCTTGAGTCTCAGTCTTACAGTCTTCAGAGACTACTGATCACAGCATGCAATTCCCTGAAGCACTGCACACTGGGATTTCATTTTAAGTGTAACCTCATTTTAAAAAGAGACAGCAGCAGCCAGAGCCTGCATCAGTAGAACTCTGGACGCTGCGTTTGCTTCATGTTAACCTTTGCTCACACCACTGTCTTATGGCTTCATCAGGGATAGTGGTCTGTAACTTTCCATTTCATAAATTGTGAGTTGGTCCTAAAATATCACGATAACATAGCCAGCTCTCCATTTCCTAAAAAAAAAAAAAAAGTTTTAAAGAGTCCTACAAATGGCTTAAAACTGAAAAAGCAAAACCCCAGTGAAAGAAACAAAACAGTGTAATGGCTTCATGGAAATTTCCTGAAATTCAGCACCTCGTTTGCTTTTTAGTTGTACATCACATGCTGAATTCATGTGAAAAGGAAATCACAATATTTACATCTGTTTAAAGATACCAATCCATATAAAAGGGAATGCAAAGGTAAACTCCAAAGAGACTAATAAAGACACACAAACATATTTTGCAGTTTTCAAGAACTGTTTATACTCTATTCAATTACAGCCAGTACAAAGGCATGATCTCTTGCTTGCTTTTTCTGCAACAGCTAATAGGATAACTTCTCCCAGTTGTCACTTGGAAAAATGTGTATTCAAATCTTCATGCAGTCAACATCTAAGTGAGTCTACATCCATAAACATAGGAATTTACACATTTTAAGATGGCTCTGCTATTTGCAGTCATAGTGTCACATAGTAAAAGTAGCTTGCTGACAGTGAATGGTGCTGCTCTGGTATCTCCCACAAGCCAGCAGACAAAGGTGGAGCCAGGGTGTCTCTGCCTTCCCCTGAAATACCAGCAGCACCAGCATGGGGAAAGCAAGCATGGTCACTTATTTTCTGGAGTTTGTCCAGAAGAACTTTAATCTTAGAAAACGAATGTAACACAAACTGCAACAGATACCTATTGAAAAGTCATGTTGCATATTTTGTTGGTAGTAAAACTTGAAGGTTCCTGGAAAAAAACCTGAGTGCAAAATACCAAACCAACATCAAAAACAACTTTATCATTCACCAGAAATAAACAGATCTCTGTTTTCTTAGATGCTGGCTAAATGAAGAAGATGTTTACAATGAAGTCACCTGGACTGGAAGCCACAGCAGGAGACAACGCCTGACACAATTTTCTGTATAGCTGAACACTGATCCCAGAGAGTTATTCTGTGATGTTTTGACCTGTTTACCCTTGGCAGTGGGGGGAAGGAAAGTCGCAATGACAAATTACTGTCCATGCCAAGAGAGCTCTCTTCCTTTTCCTGACAAGGCTTCCTCAACAATGAATGGCAGCTTCCTTGGATAGTCACACAACAAAAACGTGATTTACTGCTTCATATAGGCAAACCTCCACCAGATAAGTCACCACCCTACACTAGACAGTTTGACCTAACAGGCACTGGGGAGACTGTTCTCTGAACAGACATGGCCTTGTAGCACAACTGTGAATAGCAGAAATACATTTGCCACTTAAACCACCAGGGGCAAAAGAGACATTCTTTGGCATATGTGAAAATAGGCAATGCATTAGTCTACAGCAAAAAACTATCCTACACTGGCAGGGACGCATGGACTGGACAACTTCATTTGTCTTCTAGTCTTAATGGAAGGAATTCCCTTCCTTAAACGTAGATTTCCTTTCCCTCAGCCATTTGTGTCTTATAGCAGCTGTGGATGACAGTAGAAATTTGCTACCATCCAACTACATAAATGCAGATTATATAAAAATGGGATTTTTCTTCCATCATTTCCCTTTCTACCTTTGCCAGAAATACACAGACACATGCTTTCACCTTCAGTGACTTCATGTCACCTAGTCCAAATAGGTGGTGCCCAAATACACAGCTCCATTTCCACTAATCATTTCACAGTAACAGCACAGAAATCAATCTGTCACTGGGTCTTTTCACTCACTGAATTTTCAAAATCTGTTTCCTTTGTTTTCTTCAAGAACTACTTTTTCCACTCTGCTCTGTTCAAAACTACATCTAAGTGATGCCATTATTTATGCATCCACCAGCAAGGTCCTCTTCAAAGCTGAACAGCAGAGTTCACATGTATCGCTTATTCTTCTCAAGTGGAACAGGTCAGATCTAGGCAACACCTCCACAGTTATGTCAAAATTAACTAGAAGGAAGATTGCATTAATTGAATTTCAGGACCCTGTACTACAAGTTATGACTACCTAAAGCTAAGAGTAAACTCAAACCATCAAACAATGCTATTCCCATTAATTTTTTAATGGTTTATCACTCTAGAAGCTTGTCTGTATTTTACATATTATATTATTTCCTTTTGTCCAACCTACTGCTTATCTTCTGACTACAAAAGTCATTGGATTCACCATTTGAAGTACTCTTTTTAACAAATGGCATCCAGAAGGTTTCCTGGAGGAGACCTACAGACTTTCAACCACAAGAAGGTCATAACTTCTTATCAGTGTGCTTCAGGTTTCATAGTACTTTGAGCTATCTTGCTGAATCATCATTTCTTAGTTTAATTCTTTACAAATGTTTCCACGAACATTTAGGGCAGAATTCCTACAATGTTCATGCATCACCAGCAGGTGTTTCCAAAGCAGTTGCCAAACTTGTTCTTTGAAGAAATGGCAAAGCACTGCAGTTTTCTACAAACGCAGCCGGCAGCAGAAGTCAAAGTTTCCAGATGCAACAAGACAACTGGGCAAAATTCATCAGTGCTGGCAAAAGAGCCATCCACATTCCTATCAGCAGCTTTCTGGTTTTACATTTACTTCACCGGAACAAGTTAGGTAGGTAAGTATTTGTCCCATCCACACATGTTCATAGAGAAAATAAATTCACCCCTCACCTACCTGCTGAATCAGTGATCTGGCCTCCTTCGATACATGGTCTGGTATGCTCAAAGAAGTGTGAGTGTTTATTCCTGATGGATGGCACTCAACCAGAGACTGGAGAAGAAAAGGAAAAAAGAAAAAAAAAAAGAGAGAAAAAAAACCCGAAAACCGGCAGACACATTTATTAATTTCAAAATTGCAGTGTTGGATTATCTTCTAATATCCATGCAAATTTGACACAGAAAGCTAAAATTCAGTGCTTTCTTATATGGAGTACTGATTCTGGGAGGAATGTCTACAGGTGCTGATGACGTCCCCAAGATACAGCTTTAGAACACTTAAATCTTAAAGCTTCTGTTCTATTGCTCAAATTTGAAGAGCCTGGGAATTTAGTGGACTTCGCTTTCTTCGTGCAGAGGTGTCCACCAATCACCAGTTTGATTTGGCCGAGCACTCTGTGTCTCAAAATACTGAATTAATGTGTAACAGCAATATATGGCTTCTACATAGTCCCAGGAAATAATACTGAAACTATTAGGGCAAAAGTTTTGTACATGTACAGATGGACTGTTAAGAGAACTCTGACTTCACTGTAGTTAAGATAGCACAGTTTTGGTTATTGTTCTCAGTCCTTAGTTTGGTACAGCTTTAAGTAAGTTGTTCTGCTGAGGGTTGAGCTTGTTTTGTTTCTCTGGTCCCATGCAGACTAAGCAAATTGAGAAGTCTCGGGCTGGCAAAGCTCATCTGAGAAAGACAATTAAGAGAATCACAACTGGGCACACCACTGGTGAGAAACTACTGGCCAAGAAGTCACTTTAATCGAGTCACTTGTCCCCAGGTCTACCTTCCCAGTGAGGAGTTCAAAAAGAATGGCACCCAGGCTCCACCAGTCACAGGCTTCTGTCTCTTCTAGGATAGCACCAACCTCTAAATATAAGACATTTCAATTAATATTAAAAAGGTCACATACACCTTCAAAATTAACATATATTTACAAGGTGACTATTTAATGCTGACAGAACATATACTAAGTACCACAGAGCTTTCATTATGCCTGCAATTTAGTTAGCCCTTTAGCCACCTACAGATTGCATTGTTCAAACACAGCAACACTATACATTTCATGCATAATTTGTCTTTTCCATGCATACATAGGCACTTTCAAGACTTGTAGGCATTACAGTTATGGTTCTTCTATACTGGACAAAACTGGACAGTGACAGACACTAAAGCAAAACATATTTAGAGAATTTACCCCAGCCAGAAGAGCTGGACAGACCAGAGTGGCCTGAAGCACCCATAAAAAGCAGCACAAGGGAGGGTGCTGTAGTCTGCTGTATGCCTTAGGTTTGTCTTAGAGGACAGGATGTGTCTCATGGCTAACCCACACCCTTTACTGGGATCACCATGGGAGGCTTCTCACAATGGTCTCACACCGAGATACCAAATCTATTTCCCACAGCATAACCACAGCCAGTAACTGTGTTTTGCTACAGCCCAGCCCAAACTGTACATTGGTATGAAAAGTTGTTTCCCCCTTGCATGCAGCAAGCACCCAACCCTGCTATTGCTGCACATGCACAAGGGACAGCAGGGAGGGGAGACGGGAGTGACAGTTCCTGGCCATACACGCACACATACTCAGTAGCATGATGCATGCAGAAAACTTGGCCTTCACTGACTCAGGCTTTAAACTACAAGAATTATTAAATGCAAACACACCACACTGTCTGCTCTAAAACAGGCAGAAAAACAGATTGCAACGAAGATGAAATCTTCATTTTGACTGTCAAAAAAATGCAGAAGCTTCACTAAAATAGCTTTGGTGGCAAAAGCCACACCAGCTCCCCAGGAGAGGACAACCATTAGCATACAGTCACATAGCTGTTGCTGTGAAAAGCAGTGCAGCATGGGCGGAAAAGTCTTGCTCATCATTTTATGGCGCTTAGCATGAGCATGGCCAAGGAGAGCTCCAGATGAGTCACAGCCCAGGGTCAAGGGAGAGGGAGGCATTTCCCCAGAGCTCCCCAGAGGCAGGGAAGCACACACATGCTGAGCACAGGGATATGCAGCTGCTACACAAGCTGGAAGAGGCTCAGCACTTTACAGAACTAAGCTGAGGCTGCTATTGCAAGAGCAAAAAGGAAGGATAACTCAGACATCGTTTCTTTAGGTAGGACATCCCTCACATTGAAAAGTTTACTGCACTTAATGACTTTTCAACAACTGATACATCACTGTAAGGGTGCCACACATCAGAATTTATTCCACTCCTTACAGATTAATGCTCCTATCAGCACCAAGAAACTTTTACAAAGATGTAATGGCAACCACATGAGGAAATGTATCAGCATAATCACATGCATTTTTTAAATGTTTTAAGATCCCATGCAAACACCCAGATGAAGCTGAAATTATGGTAAATTGAGAGAATTTGTGTAAAAATCAAAATTTGTTCTTGCAATTGAATTTTAAAGCCCTTCTGAAAAGCAGCCCTTGTAGGTAACGGTCCTTTAAAAAAAGAAAAATAAAAACAAAAAGTTGGGCCTTTCCACACAAAGCAGCTGGTGAAAGGTTTTCATAGCATTTCTCAGTGAAACCTACTAAATGGAAATGCCTTTTCAGCTCAAGGGAACTTTCTTCCCAACAAGTGAAGATTTTTATTTTTAAATTAAATTACACACTTATTACAGAATAACAACAGCAAAGCCAAGAATTAATAAGATTGACTACTACATTCTCAGTTCCTATACTACCATTAACTATCCCATAGTGACATATCTTAAATTTTAGAATAATGCCACAAAAGGAAATAATCCATTCTTCCTAAAGACGTTCAGTGGGAATGGGTGTCATGAGTTACAGCCCAATTAAAAAAAAAAAAAAAAAAAAAAACACCAAAACACGTAAATGTGAAAAAAAAAACATCATTCAGAACACAGGGAAAAGAAATTCTACCCAAAAAACCATTTTTCTCAGTTTTGGTATTATTTCCTTTTATGCTAGCAATCAGAGATGCTGATCCAGTTCTCTGAAGAACCAAAGTTATGCTGCCTTCTTTCACAGAACTGTTCATTACATGAAGTAGTACTGATGAAGAAAATGGACATATACAAAATAAGTGTCAAAAAGCAAACCAGAGTCCACTTCCTCAAAATCCAAGCTCGTATTTTCAATTGTAAGAACACTTTCAATATATGCCAAGCCAAAACAAATGTCACTGCAGTTCTCTGACAAGAGCAGCACTGAACTCTTCCATACACTCTTGACCATGACCAAAAGGACATGAGTGGAATAAATTAAGAACAGTCAAGTAACACAGATTTCTCCAGGGCTGAAGGGCTCTGCCTGGGTTCTCATGAACACAGCAGAAACTGCATGGCAAGTCATCTGAACCAACACAGAACAGAAAATGGAAAATTCAGCTGACCCTAACACCTGAGTCCCCTTTTTCACAAAAACTAAATTTTAGCTCAACTCTTTCCCTATTATGCAATGCCTGCTTTCCTGCTGCTTTCCCTGGGTTCCAAAGTTTCCTTATTTCAGGTTAAAATAAATGTTTTCCGTAAAAAAAAAAGGAAAAAGAAAAAAATCACTGGGTATACTACAAATAAACATGTGTTGTTTACACTTCCTTATTTCAAAAAGGTCACGTGACTTCTGATGCAATACACTGACCATAATAAGTTCAGGATACCACATCAATATTACTGCATTTTATCTTGACTAAACATCATGGGAAAATTTAGAAACTGCAGATTATGAAGTGCTTTTGAGGGACACAGAGTAGCTGGCTAATGTAATATACCACACAGGGCATATGCTTTTTTTTAAAGCTTCAATATTGCAATAAATCTGAACTACAATATCTGCCTTCACTAAGAAAACATTTTCATCTCAATCCATCAGCAAAGTAATTTAGACAATAAATGGTAGTGACACATGAGCTTAAGTGAATAACATGGGGATATTTGTGCCAAATCTTTCCTTCATGAACCTTGAAATCAAGGACCTTACCTAGATTTGTACAAAAATAAACATGTGTACACATGTACACGGTATTGGTGCTTCTAGGACTAGCAGAACAACATTTGCAGAAAAAAAACATTCATATCATCCTCAAATAGAAAATCAGAGGAATAATACAGTAGGGTGAAAAAAAGTCAATAGCTCTTCCAACTTTACTGCAATTTCATTAAAGGGAGAGCTTTCCTCTTTCTCTCTTCCTGAAACATGGCCATGACATCCAGCACCAAGTAGCACAAGTCAACAGCAATGCTAAATTCCTGCACAAAGCAATTCCAACAGCAGCCGCTTGGACAACTGAATGGAAGGAGATTTGTAAAATGCTATGAGGTTTAGTCAGAGACAGACGGTGCCAGTAAACACCTTCACTACTCTGCACTGTCCTCCTTCCAGAGCAGCTGGTCTCAACTGAAAGGCCATTTCTTTATGGTTTCCATACTTATCTCAATATTTGCATTATACACAGCAATACCTTACTTCCTTATAAGGGATACATAGCTGGCAACACTCTGTATTTTAAACAGAAGTGCCAGTTCTGAAGTAAAAAGTAGAACAAGTAAAAAGCAGAACTTCACCTTTCCTGAACACACATTCTCAAGAAAGCTGCTGATGGTAAACGAAGGCTCATTTTCTTACTCTTTCTACAGCACCTCAACTTGAAATATACTCTTCATGCTGAAGGATTTCAAAGGCTTTTACTGCCCCACCTGCCAAATTTTCTTACAAAAACCGTTTCCTCCAAGGCTGACAATAATGCCTCATGACCAGCACACACAAACAGTTGGTAACATGGAAGAAGCCAGGCCTACAGAAGGCCTTAGACATTCACTGTGCAACTCAGGCCAGATGGCTTGTGAATCACCAAGAACAAAAACTTAATCAAAAATTTGGTAGGACAAACTGTAAAATCACAAAAAATGCATCTCAAGTCAGCTCACAGGCAAAGTGGCTCTAGGTGGATGTAGTGCTTCCCCAGTCACCTAGGAGTCAGGATAGGCTTTGCACTGAGATGGTTTCTTGGAATTAAGAAGGGTGGATTGATGAGAATTTCAAAACCTGAGGAAGCCCTTTCCCTTACCCCCACAGTTCAAGCAGAAACAGTGTACTTTCAAGTACCATTTCTGCACTGGTAAGAAAACAAGGAGATCCATCTGAATTACCATGAAGTGTCTGAAAATGTTCATGAGGAATTGGATTTGTTCAACATCCTGAAAAGAAACACAGTGTTTTCCCCTTCTGTGGCCATTAAGATAAACACTACATGAAAAACCATTAGAGACACTTTGGAAATTCTATTTACCTTACACTCACTTAATTTTAAATATATCATATTTTGATATCCATATATGTAAAGAAACATTTGCAGAGAATCAAATAAAATAACTCCAATCTAATTCACTCTCATCAGACTCAGTCAGCCAAGATACCATAAGACACAGTCACTAAATAAAACATCCCACAAGCAATCTGGCCATAATGCTTTGCCTAAAATGCTTCAGCAATCTGTAAAACACAGTACTGAACCATCTATATTTAAGTGTAAGAAGTTTATCATGGTCTTTAAACAATAAAGTAGTGAGGCAAGTCCAATGAACATTTGCTAATATGAAATGGAGTATGAAAATAGGAAGTTTCATTTAAAAGTTATTCAAAAACATATGAGCATGTATGTTCCTCTTTGGGGAAAAAAAAAAAATAATAGAGGGAACTGTGTTCTTTCTTTCTTTTAGCAGCCCAAGACAGAATCAAAACTTCCTGTAAAATAATCATGTGACAAAAGTGATGAAGTACTGTTCTGTTATCAAAACAAATCAAACATTAATTAACCCCATAGCTAGCTCCATTTATTTTCACAAGGCTTCTTATATACTATCAAGTTTTAGTCCCATCTGTTGTAATAATAATAATAAGCATAAATAAACACAGGTAAGGTACAGTTTCTTCTGGAGTTAACAACTGGCATTTATGTCAGCCAGACTAAAATATCAGATTTTTACAAACCAACACCTTGGGTACATCTTACTGCTTATTCTAGTTACAGAGTCTAAGAAAAACCACAAGACCATGTAGTTCACCTGAAACATGTAGTGTATTTACAACAAGCCTGAGTGCAAATGAGATCAGATTCTTTTCAGAAAATACCTGATTTTCTCCCCAAACCTATGCTTTCAATTACCAACTCCAAGTTCATGAGATTTTGCTCTTCTGGGAGCAGTCAGTTGTCATTGTTTTTTGTAGGACGCTCAGGTGTCTTTGGAGAGCTGTCCCACTCCAAATGGTTGTTGTAAAACTGTTACTCCCAGTCTCATAATAATCAGCACTTTTTCTGCACCTCCAGACCTTATTCACACTAGCCATGTATTTTTCCTGTTAATGTTAAATCCTGTTTCCTAGTGCCAGGGTTTTTCAAATCAAGCTAGACCAATCCTTCTGATTCTGATGCCCAAAGCTCCTTCACCTATCCAGATTTTTCTTTTCTTTTTAGGATAATCCTGAGACATTATTGCCGTAAGAAATCTAGGACAGAGTCAGAGATAAAAAGCAGGAAGTCCAGTCTTACACTATAACCACGAGACCAGCCCACCCCTCGACATCTCTCAGGGTCAATGGCACTTTAATCTACCACAGTTATTTTGCTTCTTAAACAATCTACTCAAATTAAATTACTATAATACAGAATAGCAGATTTAATGAGTGCCTGCAAATTCCTGCTGAAAAACACATACACAAATAACACGCAGGTTTTTCAGCATCATATGTCTATTTGGTAAACAGAGGCAAATTTTTTTTTTCCTTATTCAGTAAATAAAAATTATAGAATGCAGGCTAATAATATCAACTAGCAATTTTTATTTTCATGCCATATATTTTAGGTGATCAGCTGCACTTTGCATCTGTATTTTCAATTGTTTAAGAGCAGAAGTGACATCTTCATTTGGGAGTACTAAAATCAGGTTGCACATTGAAACATTTTTGTCTTTTTTTTGGAACAAAATCCTTTACACACAAAGCCTTCTTTTTGCTTAGGTTTTGCACTGTGTACAAGTAACAGCAGGTTACATAAAACCAAATTTGCCATATATTTATCTGTAGGCTTCTGTGAAGGCTAGTTTGTGTAAATAAGGCTTGATTATAGCACACAGCTTATGAAAGCATCAGAATAATACGATGCATTACTGATGACCAGTTTCCTACTTTACATTTTCTATGAAGCTAAGCTCCCTTTGGCTTTAGGATCTCAAGCAGCAAATCTCCAGTTTTCAGTAAACATAGTCTGGTGAAAACTTGTTGTGTAAACAAGAAAGAAAAAAGACTCTAAAGGCAGCCCAGTTCTGAAACCTCGTCCTCCAAAAACACTACACGGATGCAACAGAACCCATCCCCGCTGCTGGAATAAGAACTCAGGGAGTGTAAATAAAACATCTCATTCACACATCATATTTACACAAGATGTCAGACCAGCAAGCTGCTTCTACAACATGACACTTCACAGGTCAGACAGAAAAAGTACC
This sequence comes from Dasyornis broadbenti, assembly GCA_013397935.1. Classification (NCBI taxonomy): domain Eukaryota; kingdom Metazoa; phylum Chordata; class Aves; order Passeriformes; family Dasyornithidae; genus Dasyornis; species Dasyornis broadbenti. Next base: position 1,082,398 of record VZRN01004772.1, on the reverse strand, counting down.
TTAAAGAGTTCTCTTCATGAGAAAATCCTGAAATCTGGTTTAGCTGAAGACAGTTGTGACTAGGCTATGACTACAGACAATTTTGTCTTTCTCACAGGTATTAAGCACACTTAGAAGGGTTTTTAAAAAAAAAAAGTTACCAATTTGATTTTAAAAATTGTGACTGTCAAGAAAGGAATACAATTATTACTGTATTTAAAAGTTAACAACTCTTTATATTTAAGATCATAATGTTGGCAAAACCAATACTTAAAATAACAGAAGGTGATAATTTGCATTTCAAAATTCATCTATCTTGCTTTTCCCTCAATTAGACCAAAACATGTTGATTCACAGGTTTGTGTGTGTGTGTGTGTTTCTTTTTAAAACTTATTTATAGAGCAGAATAATGGCCCCCCTGCTAGGCTGGCATTTGCTCAAGTTTCTGTCCATGTAAATTGAATCTGTTACTGGAATTTTCCCCCCTTCAGAATACCAAGGCACATTAACCAAGAGATAAAGAGATACATTGCTGATACTATCAGCCACCAGGCAGGTGGATAAAGCAAGGGATTTTTTGTTAGTTTTTGAGGGGATTTTTTGGACAAATATGTGATAAGAGTTCTCAGGAGGCATGGAGAGCAAAGGGCTGTTTAAACAGAAGTGAATCATTCTCATCTGATCTGCTAATAACTTTGTATTCAGACATCAGCTGCTTAGCACACTTTAAAATGTTCAGAAAACAAAATTACCATAAAGATGCGGAGAGTTAAAGGGAAAAAAAAAAAACACAACAGATAAACCTCACAATAGTCACCTTTGCCATATTAACACAGCACAAATTCATTTACAAGTGCTTCATTTCTTTAAAAGCAAATAAGTTATTCTTGGCCAAAACCCCCATAGTTTTACTTGAAGTGGTGTAGAGTTTATAGAGCATGATTTATAATCCAACATTTCCCTAGTGAATTAGAGCAACAACATTCGACTTATCATAGGTGAACAGCAAAGATTTCATTTGGCCATTAATCAAAGTATAGCACAGGCACTACTTTTAAGAATCTGCAGACAGCTTTGCTGGTGCCAGAGTTGGTTCAGCAGGAACTTTTGTTTTTTAAACTGAGCAGAACTATACAGCAGTAAAGAGTCACCCAGCCATACCAACAGATACAACAGCACTATAACACACCATGACTCTGAGCTTGCAAGAACAATTTTTGATGTGCAAATCATTACAAATGAGCCGCATCTTCGGTCCCCAGTTCTTAAGAGAAGTTAAGCAAATCAGGGGCAGCCGGTGCGACAGCAACATCCATTAATGGTACAATGCCACCTCCCGTCGGCAGCCGGGAAGTGCCACTCTTGCAACAGATGCAGCCCTGCTCCTAATTATGCACGATGTAAAATGACAATTGCTGTTTCACACAAAACTAACTATCCTGCTCGCAGGGAACAGGGTGCAGCTTTTTAAACTACTCCTCTCCCTCATCTCTCTGACACTTCTGCATTTATAATGGTTGCAGTTGTTCTGTTATTTTATATATGCACTGCATAATGTCTTTTTGACATATGCAGTCAAATTGGCTCTCCACTTTTTGTAGGATAACAAGAGCTGAGCAAGTCCCTGCACTTCACCAAGGCAGGGATCTGATCAGTGTTTCTGTACCGACACTGCCTTGCTTTGCCTTAATGCAAGGCTACACTCTGGGTTACTGAAAGCCTTAAACACAAAATCCTAAACCCTGCAAGCAAGTTCCACATAGGTGGGCCTCTATTCTCCCTTGGCTCTGAAAAGCTTCCACACTAATATATCATATAATATAATATATTATTATCTCTAGCCCATCCAGCAATTAGTTTTCAATATATAAATTGCAGAATTTAGACTTCATATTTTTCTTCACCAAGTAAAACAACTTAAGATTTAAATACATCTTCATGCACTTCACTGCAAATCACTTTATAACTTACACTGTAGAAAAGAAACACCTGAAACCTCATCAATTGAAAATATAAAACTGTTTCAAATACATTTAAAATTTTCACGTAAGTCTGCAATACAATTTCCTACCTACTTTAAAATGAAGATATCCTGCAATTTTTTTATAGTTCATATTCATCCTCACCTTTTTCCGCCTCCAAAATTTGCTCCTCAAAAATCAATGCAGAAAAAGAACTGCAGCCCTAGACTCATCATCTGTTCTCAGTCTCCGACAGCAGACCCCAAAAAGCAGCATTTATTGATAAAGACACCTTCCCTTTCTTGCATACTTTTGAAGAGTGCACTTATTTATACACCAAATTGTTAAAATCAAGTAGCATACAAGTTATCATAACCAAATCTATTCTATCGCAACCTCTGTTTAAAACACACAGCAAGCTAAACACAAAATTTTTACAAGCCAAGTTTCACTGCACTCTTCAGCTAGGAGAGAAAAGGAGAGGGAAGGCTGACTACCCAGAGGCAGGGCAACACAGCACATAATCCTGAAAACACCAGAAAAATTCAAAGCAAGATGAAGACTCACTTTGAGTCACTTATTTTAGACACTGTGTTTTATTATGGTAAGAAATCATAAGAACTGATAAAATTTTGTGAAGATAATTGTTCACCTCTACAAAACTACAGCATTTCCCTCAATAGGAAAAAAAACAAGTTGTGAGAAATCCTTATATTAAAAAGCAACTTAAAAACAATACAAAAACCTCAAAACTTGTTCCTAGTGTACTGAACTGATGCAAAAATTCAATTTCAAAATCCTTATTCCAAGAAGCAGCTTAAGGAGCAATGCTTTCATGATAAAGGGGTTTCAGGGACATGGTACACTCCTCAAAATGAAAAAAATTATCATCCAAATGAAGCATTTTTTCCCCTTGTAATACTGGAACTTAGAGAAAACCTATTAACATTTTTTTTTTTTTAACATTGGTGAAAAGTTCTAAAGCAACATTTACCAGCAGCAGTAGCCGTAAGAAAACTGCTTTGGACTCAGCATTACTGAAGCATTCCTCATAACAGAATGGTACTTGACTCCAAAATATACTTTGTGCTGCAAAGTTAAACTAAGTATTACTCTCCTACCTAAAAATTAACATGTGATAGCTACACTAAAGTACAAGTATGCTTTGCAAAGGTACCACTAAGATCAAGAAATATAAAAGGCAAGAATCATAGAACAGTGCCAATTCATCCACCTCGAATATATCTAATATTTGCATTTGCAAATCTTCACCTTGCAGCTCACCAGTTGCAGACACACAAAGCAAATGCAGCCTGGGGTAGGGCGGAGAGGGCAGAGAGGGGAGGGCAACTTTACCAAGAAAAGCCGGGATGGATACCACACCTGTGCTGTGAGGTGGAAATAATGACGGTGTGGAAAACTTTATTCTTGCATTTGGGGACTTCTAAATATTATTTCAACTGCTCCCTAAACACTTCATTACTGCAGGAGTTGGCTGGTTGGGGCTTAGGGGGCAAAAAAAAGCGTCTCTTTGGATCCTCATTAAAGTACAGAAAAATTAAGCTTTGACTTTCACAGCTCATTAATGATGACAGGGTGGGAAAAGGCTGCACTTCCATCTTTGCTACAACTCAACTGGGGAGTGCTTTGTTCGAGTCTGGGTTAGGGAGGCAGGAAAACACCTCTCTCTAACAGGTTGTCACACATGTTGGCAACCAGGACAACCATCTATTTAACAAACACAGTAATTGCTGGGATTCCCCAATTATCTTGTTCTTAAATAAAAGTGGTGAGAGGGTAAAACCAAGGTGTTGGATTTACTTTGATAAGTAAAAAGCATTATTTTCTGTAATACCTGCCCTCTTGACTTGCACCTGGATAGAAAAGATCTTATTTTCTATTTATCTCACGAAGCTGACATTCAAAATTTGTTGAGACCCTACCACCTTTATTCACAGAGACAGTTTCTTACTGCTTTTAACTTGCAGAACAAAAACACAGAAGAAACACCTGATGCCAAACTAAATTCAGAATTTCCATTGCTGGTAACTTTTATTCTAAATTTTTCTAAGCACATTTGCAGACTGTGAGCTTGAGGACGACCTACATGCCAAGTTGCAATGCCTAGCCAGATGACGCATTCAGCAGAAAGTTAAGTTGGCATTGCAAAGCCAGAATAAAAACTTTGTAATTTCAACTCTAAACCAAGTTTCTATAAGCTAGCTATGAAATTTTTAAAATATGAAGCTGTATGTAAAACACCTGATTTTTGGCTGTCACTGCCAAAAATCACAGACCACTATATTAGCAGAAAATAAACTGGAAAAAGGAAAAGAGGGAGGGCTTAGTTTCAAGTGCCATCCTTGCTATAAAAACCCAAGAGATATTGATTTTATCACCCTCGTGATTGATGAAAGCGGTTCTAAGAAAAGAGCTCTCTAAACTATTTCAAAGCCCACTGTAGCTCATCAAAAATGTCAGAGGCATCTCTGAGCCTATTAAGGTTGTATTTTTCAAACCTCTGTGGTTCTCCCCGCACCCGCCATGTCCTTTGCATGTATAAATTTTTGTGGTTTTAAGGGTCTTAGTGACACCTTTTCAGTCTCATTTGCTCTTTTAATTACCAGGATGTACTCACACACAGGAAATAACCGCAAGAAAACAGAATGTTCCTTAAACTTGCTTAAACAAGACATTCAGTACAATTACACATTATGGAAATGACATAACAAACACGACCACAGCTCAACAATAAAGCAGTTATGAACCCTGTAGTTTTGGAAGACATTAAGGAAAAGAAGCAAAGAAAACTCAGATATTGCATGATCTCAAGCTCTATGCCACAGAGACTGCATGAGAAAATGAAAGCTGCTAATCTACTTTGCAAGTGAAACATTGTAGGTGATTGCTCTAACCTGGGGCACAGTACATTCTCTCTATGGCATCGTTGTCACAGGAATCTTCAACCTCCCTCCACCTGCTAAAATACGTTAGCTGAATGTGTCCTAAAAACAAAACGACAGGAGAAATCAAAACATTTTTCCCTTCCATTTTCTGCAGAAGTGAACTGTAATTACTCCTTTTGTAGCTAAAAACAGTATCATTAAGAATAATGGCATCATTAAGTACTAGAAGCTATTACTGGGGGTGAATTTGCTGCACTGATAATGAAGCTCTAGACAGGAAATGAAGATACTAATTACAAGATAAAACGCCTACTCAGTTAATTGGAAGCAACAGCGAATAAAAAGAAATGCATTTGCAGAAGTTCCTGACCTCTATCATTCAATAAGATGTTGTTTGGGTTCAAATCGCGGCACACAATTCCTTCTCTATGTAAAGCATCAAGGGCTACCACCATTTCAGCTGCCCATCTTTGAATGCAATCCTCTGGGATATGAAACCTGGAGGTTAGTGCTAATCTTTCATCAAGGTTCTGAAAAATTTGATGTATTTCCTTCTGCCCTGCTCCTGCTATTTTTTCTTCCCTCCTTGGTGCAGTCTTTTTACTTTCAGCTGCTGGTGACAAAGCCGAGTCTGTCTCCTCTTTCCCGCCGTCTTCAGTTTGATTGGAAAACAGCAACACTCCTTCATTTCTTAACATGTCTCTGTCCCAGCTAACATCTTGAGCACCTGAGGGTGGATTGGAAACACAGGAACTTTCTTCTTTGCTTGTCATGTTTAAGGAGCAGGCCCCAAGCTCTTGAAACAGAGTCCCGTCTTCTGAACCACCTACCTCTTGATCAGACATAAAGAGGGTCCCAAGAGCTCCCTGAGTGACACCACTTTTCTCATTTGCTTCCTTGTGGGAAGGATCTCCCACTTCTGGTGCCACATGATTTGGCTCTTGATCAAATGCTTTGCATGGCTCTGCAGAATTATTTAATTGCAAGACATCAGGTGTTTCTAACAACTTTACTTCTGACACATCCCTGTCAGATTTTGTAAACTTTGTTGGCCTTGACACAGCTGGCTCTTCTGTTTCATCAGACATGCCAGGTAAGTTTATTAGGAGATCAGGCCTTCCTTCATCAATGCTATTCACATCATCAAAAGCAGCATCCTTAAAGGAGATAACTGGCACAGAGTCATTTGAACCCCTGCTCACAGTGTCATGAGCTTTCACACCCATTTTGCTCTCCAGGGCATCCAAGCTTCTGTCATGATCTGGGACAGAAAACAACGGCTTCAAAGGTTCTGATTTCAGGTTATGTAATTTTTCTCCAAAATCAAGCCCCAGGAGCTCACTAGTGCTATCTTTGCTGTCTATCCTGAAAAGTTCCATAGGGCTATTCTTGGATCTAGTTAACGAGTCCAGTATCCTAGTAGGGCTGGCTATTTCCAACTCAGCATCGTTGATGAACAGCTTTTGTTCCTGAGGTGCAATCTGGGAGGTGAAGCTGTCACTGCCAACAACACTGCACTTCCGCAGGCAACTCCTCTCTTTGGTATGCAGCCCTTCACTCTCCCCTTTAGCCACTGGTTCCTCATTTAGGGAGCCAGAGTCAATTTTTTCCTGCCCGTATTCATTGCACAACGTTAAGTAACTAGTGGTGCACTCTTCCTCTGAGCTGGATGCTGTGTCTGTCCACTTGGAACTCTCCTGGCCATCTTCCTGGTTGCTGCTGTCATCCTGAGAGCTTGGTGTCAGGCTGCTCCTCAGTGGGACCACCTTCAGCATGCTCTCCCCATAGCTTTCTCTGGAATCGGTGCTGCTACCAGTTTCTTTAGGACTAGGTGTTGGTTGCTCCAGGTAAATTTTAGTTGAACTGGATGTTCTGGATTCAGGAATTTCAAAGCTCTCTTCAGGACTTCTGTTTAAGAACTTACTGACATAAGACCACAGTTTCCCTCCTGAAAAAAAAAAAAAAAAGAAAAAAAAAAAGAGAGGGGATCTTTTAATTTCACTCAAAATAGATTTCTTTTTTAAAGAAACAGGAAAATTTCCTCACTGTCACTATACACTATATCCTTATGCCCACAGAGTTAGCTGGATCCGCTACCTCAGCAGGAAATAATTACAGGAACCGCAACTTGCTTTTCATGTAGATTTGTATTATTACATAAATATTTAAAGAGCTGCATCTGAGATTAAGCTGCTGGTTTTTGTTTTTAAACTTCTGTAACATCTCAGAGTGTGTCTCAAGTTGCACAGTGGTCACTACTCTCCATCTGCTGTCTCAAAAGAAGCAAAAACTAGGGAAGATCAAATGGTTTAGTGCCCATCACCACTTCTGCCTACACTGAATACTTCTGTATCACAGCTCGAAACTCATGAGCAACATTAGTTGAAACAGACTGAAAACTAAACAGTTCATTAAGGGGAAGGGAATTAACTCATATTAGCAGGATATTTTAAGGGTCTATGTCTCTCTTTGAAGAAGATGGGGTTTTTCAGTTAAATATTGATATATTTCTCCCATTAACTTCAGATTTGAAAAAAGCTTTTCAATGCCTTGCTGTACCACACAAGGATTTATCAATACTCCAAGTTACAATGGCAAACTGCTCCTTCACAGCATCTAAGAAAGTTGTATCTCCAAAAAAATAAAGTAACATTTAAAAAATACAAAGCAGGACCCTTCATGTTTACAAATGCTGCACATATTAAAAAAAAGCTTAGCAATTTCAAAGTATAATTTTAACAAAATAAATCAAGAAGTTACTGTACCTCTTATGTGTGCCAAAGAATTTTGCTTAAAGCTAGAAAGTCTCCTTTGATAACTGAAGGAAAAATGCAATGTCAAGACATTTCAATTTAAAAGATTGTACAGAAATTCTGGAAAATGCAGGAGTTCTAACAAAATCTTTGTAAAAGAAAAAAATAAGTATCAAGCCCACTGGGCATCTGAAAAGTTGGTACGGTTTTTGTTGGAGTTTTTTTACTTATTTAGATTAAACAGAGTTTTATATTTTTCCAAAACACATTCTTTAATAGTATGGGGTTTTTTTAACACTCTCTGTATCAGGCAAAATTCCTTTAAAAAGTACAATAAAAGAAGAAAGTATTTATCATTGCCTAGGAACAGATTTTCTATATTCCCAGGTATTTCAAATAAAACTTATCAAAGACAGAAAAACCTTGACACTTTAAAAAATTAATTTGAATAATATAATGTGGAGTTTTCCTGCCCTTCATCCCCCTGGGTTAGACAAGACTTGTTCTTCAAGGGGAAAAAAGTATCTCACTGGTTGTGGTGAAACTAAGTATATTAAAAATACTAAGAGGAAATTCTAGCAGCTTGAGTCCAATGGTAAAAACGACAATTTAGGTCTGTTAATCCACATGGTTTCTGCCATAAGCTACAAATGGATTTAGCACCAGATCAGGATGACCCTTGCCACCTTCTGGAATATGATGAGAGCAGGTACCAGGTAAATGAACAGGAGCAAAGGGAAGCAATGCTCACAGAAAAAGGAACATGAAGTGCTATACTGAGCACTGTATGGCATAGACACCTTAAATACTCACCCAGTTTTTCACACTTTTATCCATAACAATTCATTTCCTTTGAAATTTCAATTAAATTACTTCAAGTAATACAATAAAATAATTTTACTCAATTTATTAACTAGGCATGGAATTATTCAGGTCCATTTCATATCAAACAAAAAAATATCATTTGACAACCATGCCCTTCCTGCATTTAATAAAACACATTATTTAGTAAAAAAATTTATATAGTCTCCCCCGTCCCACCTGCATTAGATTAATTAGTACAAGCTAAATATTTTCATCTACATATTACCAGTGTTTATTATTTATGCTTCACAAATTTCTTATAAAAACACAAATCTCAGGTTCCACAGTGTGTTCACAGACCATGACCCATGAATACTCACATAAGATTTCTGGAGCTTTGGGAAGTGCCTGGCATAACACCACTTCAGCCTCCAGGCATGGCTTTAGTGCAACTCTAAGCACCATCAGTGCTTCCTCAGATGGAGGCAGTAAGAAAAGGTCTTTCGAACAGAGGCCTGCCTTGAGCTTTGACCCAGGGATTCACAAAGCTCAAAACCTTCTTCCTGTGATCTTTTGTCACACCTTTTTTCCTGTGTCATTACTGGACACCAGGTGTGTTTTCACATGTGACACCGGAACAGCTCTCACTGACCTAAATGTTTTGTACCCCTACACTAAGATAAGAAAGAAGGGGTTGGGCTGCCCAGCAATATGAAAAATGCAAGAATTATCCTTGCACAACTTAAGTTTTTCACCTGTTGACAAGTCAAGCTGCTCTCAGGACAACTCCTGTCTTCTGCTCCCTCCACCTCACTTCAAGGAAGATTTCATGCAGCCTCCACTAGATTTTGGCCTCTACTAAAAGCAGCTCAAGAAAGGAGACCCAAGAAGGATTAAGGAAAGAAAAAGAGACATGTTGGGATCAATCCTTCAAAAGTCCACAGAAAAAAATCACTGGAACACTTGAGAGGTTCAGTAAACATAAAAGTTGCAGAAGACAAAAAAAAGAAACCTCTTTATTCTTACAGCGTTCAGGAATTCACCACTGTCCACTTGTGAAAACATGGAGAACTGCAACAACTCATTTTATTTGTGCAAATCTATTATCTTAGGTTTTCAAAAAGAAGTTGCTCATTATTAATGACTTGTATTTAGAAACCACAGTGGAAATTACTACTTACTGCAACTTCAATTTAAGAGTTAAACACAAGTAAACAAAACAAAAAAATTATGTCCAAATATGTTAACATACAAATATTTCAAGACTGGCCTCTTGGTCAAGTGGAAATACGTAAATAAATGCCATTCAATAATTGTGTTCTATAGTGAAAAACAACAATTTTATTCCTTTTTGAAAGCGTCCAATCCAGGGTCAAACAAAAGTGATATTTGTATCTGCGTATGTAATTATGCCTTTATGAATGACATACTAATAATCTTTCCCCCCTCTCCCCATGTGTTGTGTAAGATCAAGAAAACCCATTAGCAAGCCATGCTAATATAGTATCAGGAATCTATAAAAACTAAAATTACAGAAATCAATCCAAACAAGTAAGCTTCAGTCACTGTCAAATAGTCCAACAGACTAAATAACTGTAAAAGCTACAGTATTAAGCTAAAAATTACTAGTATTTAATACTATTTCAGAAGTATATTATTAACACAACTAATTAAGTTTGGTTTCTTCTACCATGAACTGGTTCTACAGCCAGTTTAGTTCAATCTTTCTGGTTTTATAAGCACAAGAAAATCCACACAAAGAAGTTCCACATTCTTCTGCAGTTATTCAATTAAAAATTTCGTATTAACGGCCATACTTAAATGTATTTCCAGCATTCTGGAGCTTATATTTCTGCTTTTAGAGGCAGAATCTAAAAAGTTAGTGTCCAAAATAATCAACAGGAAAGTCAACATAAAGTGACCAAGTGATGAAGCTGACTAGGAATCTTTTATATTCTTTCAAACATTTCTGCAACTTTATTAATAGCACTTGATGCAGGAATATCAAAAAGAAAATACAGAACCTATATAGTATATATGACAGGATAAAATTAAACCTAACAAATCAGCAAATTTAGTATCCGAAACATGTTTTTGTTCCAGCTGACATGAAAATTTCATGACCAGTTGGATTTCTCCTCACCCAGTGCTCAAACACTTCCCATTTCAGTTTCACATCCTGAAAGACTGGCTGGCTATGGAGACATATTTCAAAATAAATCAGTATCTTTTGCTAGCTTGGCCCATGAGATTACTCCCAAGGATGAAGTACTGAAATTCTTGCAGAACTGGAATGCAGCTAAGAATGCAGCAGTCACTGTATTTAGGAAATCCCAAACTAAGTCAAAGCGAACAACCCAGACATCCAAATAACTGTAATCTAATAAGGAAAAAAAAGAGCGAGTACTGAAAGACATGCGCTTGAATTGTTCTCCAAAACTGGGCCCAACTCTCTACATCACTGCATAAGAATTTGTGTATGGCCAGGAGTAGCAATCCTAAACCGTGCACCTCACAAGAATTAATAGCCTTCCTTGCTGGAAAACTTCATCATGCTAATCTAGAAGGAGGCTTGCAGAGTTCCTAGGCCAAAGGCAAAAGCAGACAGGCAAGCACTGCCATGGTACAATAATAATATTCCACAGCATCCCAATGGCAGACACAGTGGAGCTGCAGCTCCATGTGAATGGGAAGCTGATCTCCTGCCTAATCTCTAACAAGACAGTAGTTACAAGCACCAGAGCCCTGTATCTACAGTCCTGTATTTCCACTGCTGCTGGTGAATCTCCACTGCAAACTTTGCTAGTTTAGGCAAAGCTCCCACTTCCCAATGCACTTGGAATAAAAGCTATTATTCCAAAGCAGCCTCCTGAAAAAGTCACTTGCCAAGGAGCATATCACCTTTCCTACATTTTCTGATTGCTGTCAAATATTTACAGCTAGCATTATCTCTCTTCCTAACAACAGATCCCCAGCTTTGTAAGCCAGAGCGCTACCGTGGTGTTGTCTATCAACTGCCGCATGCAGCAAGCCTCTTCAGCAGGAAGTTTCTTGAGTGCTCTCCAGATTGATAGGAACTGCAGCTTGTTTATGCTTAAAGAGATGTGACAGCTTCTAACAGCCACTTAAACTTTGATGTCCCATGGAAGCCCCCCAGCCTATTTTTGAAGCATCTGTTTCTAAAATTTCTGTAGTTAGTAGTGCCAGGAAGAAGCGAGGCCTTATTAACATCAGATTGGCTCTCTCCCACACTAGAACTTGCCAAGTGCTTTGCAACAAAGCTACAGATAACTTTATGGACTTTCATGCTTCTGATGCATCCTTGAAGCCTCTGACCATGGCCAGAGAAAACCCTGTAAGAGAACCCAAAATCTGACTCACCGATTCTGAGCATGTAACAGCATCATGATTTACCAAAACAAACAAACTTTTCTTGAATCTGTGGTGAAGCTTGCAGAATTCCATACAAAACCCAATAGAGTTCCCCTTAATAATACAGTTAAAATCTACTATGAACAAGAAACAGTGAGCTGCTTATCAACCACGTATTGTCCACTCATAACATTAAAACCTCTGAATTTGCTCCAATACAAGCCACTGCCTATTTAAATAAATATTTTACCCTTGAACTTCCCAGTAGTGTAGCTAACATACCTAACATCATCAGCATCATTTATAAATTTGACTGGCAGAATCTTCTTTCTTATTGGAATAGAATTACTTGGTACTATGAATGTTAAGAGCATTCATAAAGTCATGAAATAAAATTTCAAGAGACTATCACTTAAAAAGTACTGTCCTAGAATTTTTTATCCTTTTCTAACATTAGCACAAGCACCTTCTCTATTTATATCTGGACAGAGATAGATGAAATTTTAAGACAGCTTTTGTTGATAGGGATTGCTGGTATCCTTGTAATTTAAAGGATGACTGCTACTAACGTAAGACTGATCTGATCAAGACCATCATCAGTGGGGTGAACAAAACTAGTCTCTGCAAATAGTGCAGCAGAACTTTAGCCCTGTTTTTATTTATCGTTTATTCACACAGAGTTAAAAGTGATTCTCCTGAATCACTTTCCAGCATCAGCTTCATAGGACAGGGGGAGGTGCGCTGGCCATTGCCCCAGTTAGGGGTTTGGGATTAGGCCCTACACCTGCAATACACTTATTGTATATATTCTCAGGCAATTTACTCATCACTTTGTACCCCAGCTATCCCTCTTTACAACAGAATATATCACTCTTCCTCTCCCTTTGGCTGTTTTGAGCCTTGACAATAGGTTTATGAAAATGAAAGAGCTCTGATCATGCAATGTCTCTATTTTTCTCACTGTTATCACAATAAAATTAACACTTCCAGGAGGAGATCATCTTTGTCAACTGCTCACATTACGCCTTCCCTAAAATTTTTGCTCTTATATCTGGCCACATCTCCCACGCAATTCCGCTAGTACTCCACTCACTTTTCCATCTGTCTTGAGGAATAACATTCTTCCTAAAGACAAGAGCAAAACTGTAGGACTTCAGAAACTCCAGAAATGTTAGGAACAGTTTTTTAAATTATTATGTAATCCTGAACAGTTTTTTAAATTATTATGTAATCCTGTCTCCAATTCCTTGATTATGCTAGCCTTAAGGGCAGTTGGTATCTGACAAGGGTTGTGGGTGGGGTTTTTTGTTTGTTTTGGGGTTTCTTTGGTTGTGTACTTTTAAAAATAGTTTTTCTCCAAACAAAATGTACCAGCTTACGTGGAAATTGCCATTCAGGTGAGAATCTCCTAATTATCCTGTGTATTATTATACACACACCTTGAGAAAAGTAGCACTGTACAGGGTAGCACTGTAAACTCCCACGATCACCATCAGGCACTACTGTAATGTGAGGCTTTTCTTCATGCATCACTGCTCATGACAAAACCAAGTCACACATTGCAGAAACAGTTATTCCTGAAGAAAAGTTACCTTTAACTGGCCTCCTATGACAAACTGTTCATGAAAAAGCCAAAATCTAAGTTATTAGGGAAAAAAGAAATAATATTCAATGTAATAAAATTATCTTCTGTATCAGTCAGCTTAGTTCCTTCACATCATCCATTCTGTCTGAGTGATTAACATTTCCTAAAAAAAAAATTAGAAATCCCAAAATTTATATTCTGCACTCATTCTAAACAAATATGGGTAATTACATTTAGGGAATATTTAAATCCAGGTGTTAGACAAAAAAATCAAAATGTAATTATTTTGTGCCACCTGTTCCCTGTACATTTAACAGGAATTTTATAAATAGTTTGAAGGCACAACTCTGTGGTTCTGCTTTGAACTCCTGTGTGATGCCACTAGCTATTTTCTTAAAAATCCAGATCAGTGCAGTATTAACCAACAGGCAAATGTTCATAGTTTTTAGCAGAGCTATTAAATTCCTGTGCAAATACTTGTCATTTTAACTAGAAGATGCTAAAAATATTTACTAGTCAAAGTTCATGAAAGTAGCCAAAGACTTTATCTCTGAGAGATAACTGTACATAATGCAGATAGTTGTTGCAGTCAAAGCACTCCCTCTCCTGTAGAAAATAAACAGTTGGAAGCTTTCAATATTGCTACAATTCAAGTAACCCATCACGATTTGAGGCCATTTGAAGCAGGAATCAGATCCACTGCAGAATGAGAGGAGAAAAGGAGGAGGGACAGAGGAATGGAGTGGGGTGTCTTGCATGACATCTCTCTGGCACACTAAAAATATTTTAACTGGATGTATGAGAGATTAATTTGACAATGAAGCACACCATTGATTAAAACTGAAAACCTCTGACTCTTTTCACCAGTATGCTTAAACGAGAGACAAACCTTCTGCGTGCTGCAGCACAAGGAAGACAGACTCCTCAGAGATGATGTACTTGTGCAGACACACCATGTTGGGCACGCAGCGGGGGATGATGGTCGTTCTGCTCCTGCTGCACTCACTTTTTCTTAGACCCTGACAGAGAACAAAAAGGTCAGTTGTACCCTCAGTTGCCTTTGGAGCCTGCTGTGCTCTGTGTTTATCAACCAAACTAATCTATCCGAGTTACTCTGGGCTTCAGAGAAACCACTCATCTGCTGCTCTATGCCCCTCGGTCCCCCGAGGCTGTGCTGATGGCATCTGGCGCATTTCCAGAGAACAGAAGATGGCACAAAGCTGCCATTAAAATCAATTACATGGGTCAATGTTTTTATTAGAATCTCTCTCAAACTAAGTCATCAGGATGACACTCAGTTATTTCCCTGTGACCTTTTTTTAAAATTTTATTTTTGCGTGTGACCAAAAGACACTATTAAAAAAATTCAATTCAAGTCCTAAAGACAAAAGAACGCCTTAGCCTTACAGGTAATCCTCACATTTCCATTTTACTTTACTAAAGACAACAATCACCAGAATAAAAAGGAAAGGAAAGGATTAGTCTCCTTGAGAGGCAATGATTTTTGGGAGGTAGTGCAGGGATGAAGTTGCCAGAAGTGAAAAAATTGATGTGGGAGGGTGAAAGGGAGGGGAGGGAGAAAGAGAAAAAAAATTATGTCAATAGTGTGACCTATTACAATATTGATAAACATAGGCAGTTACATGGGAAATTCAATGGTACCCTATCTGCCAATAGATAATGTGAGGTTCTAATATACAATATTCACAAATAAACCTTTCTGAGAAACAAAAAGGTTTGCTGTATCCTGCACATACAATTTCAAAGGCTGATGCACAAAGTTAAGGTGGGTTGTAAGCCAGATTTGAAGCAAAGTTACAAAATGTTAGCAAGTAATCAGAGTTTCATGTTTGGGACATAGCTTTTTTTCTGTCCTTCCTGCCATGAGCAGTGGAATTCATGTCAAGGGGAGCCTGAAGTAATGGCCACACTAACAATACTCATAACTAAACTTATTCTTAGCATCACAGATGCTCTGAGCATATTGAGGGTTTTGATCTGATCACTTTCCGAAACAAATAAGAGTAGTGTGAAAAATTTTACCCTGACCAACTAACTATTCATACATGGAATTGGTTAGTAACATGAAACTCAGTTTTCTCAGACTATTGATGTAAAACATAAGGAAACAAATTTGAAGAAGACCAGTCATAAATTTCATCCAGAACCCACTTTGACCAGTATGATATTCTTCAGCTAAAGAAGACCAGACACAAATTGCAGTGGCTATGCTTGGATTAAGGAGAATTTTCACCTTCATCAGCAGTCCTGAGACACCAGGGCTTTACAGATGTTTTAAGCAGCACACTGAATCTGTGATTCTTTACCAAAGCCTGTGAAGGTGCTGGCCTCCATAACCAGAGGCAGCTTAGGTGACTAAACCAGCACATCTGAGCACTAGGAATGTTAGAGAGAAAGGGAAGGAATGCAACCAAATACTGACAAAAAGAATTCCAGGGCACTTAATATGTATTACCATAATAACAATATATCGTGTGGATAACTCTATATGTTACATACAAATTGACCTTTGTGTGGTGGTGTAATTTAGGAGGCCATATAGTAAAAGATTATTAACAAATAATAAAAAGATTTTACTCACCTTCAATATAAATGTCTGCTGTGTTCTAGTGTCCATTACAAGCAAAACCTAGGCAAAAAGTGTTCAGAGAAATATTTAAGATTCACACAAGTAAGCTAACAAAAATCTTAAATCTAATGTCAAATACTCTTACAAAGAAAGCGACATAAGCAATGATTTAAAAAAAAAAAAAATCAAACCCCTGCAGTACCCAGACTTGATAACCAATCTTTTTTTTTTTTTTTTGCAAAGATGACTGAGAATATAGATCTCTAGTATTTGGGTAATAACAACAACAAACAAAAGGATTTATTTAGGGAGCAAAGTGTGGGTTTGCTGCAGAGAGAACACCTAGAACTAAAAAGAGCATCTCTGTTAGCGGCACATCACCCCTACTAAAAGCACTTTAAACACAGCAATGAGAGAAGCACTAAATAGCAACTACAGTCTTAGCAAGCTCCATTTGTTTATGTGTTGAAAACAAAACAAACAAAAAGATATATCTGTATATACATTTAGGAAACTGCATCTTTAGAAAGCTGGAACTCTCCTCCTTCAAGTCACCCTGCACAGGAATGAACTGTTTTCAAACTCTAAGAACACAGATGCGCTTGAAAAGCACCAGCTGCAAGACAGCCACGCGAGCAGCACAAGCACAAGCTCAACCCTGCTCCAGGAACAAGAACAAGATTGTGCCCTCACTGTTTGTTTACAGCAGACATTGTAAACTTCCGGTATAAATATTCACATACAGTTATACCAAAATATTTAGCCTGCAAAATCATACTTCTAAAAGGCTTCCTTCCCATGCTGGCACTGGGGTTACCAAACTCTGAGTTTAACAGACAAGATGCAGCAATTCCAAGTGAAGATGAAGTGAAGACCAAGTCAGCCTGCATCCAAACAGAATTCTTGCAGAGAAATGACATGTCAGGAGCAAGGTGGCTTCATCAGGTGGCAGAAGGGCAGCACCACACACAGCATCCCTTACCTTCCTGCTGCGAGGGGCAGCAAAGCAGCCATGCTCTGCTGTCTCTGAAAGGAAGAAACCTTTGTTCTTTGGGATGGTAGCGTTCAAAACCTACTCCTCTCCCCATTCCATCTCAAACATGAGAAGGAGAATCGAAATCTATTCTAATAATTTCTCTCTCAACATATTTCACCAAAACAAATAAAGTGAGTGACTCTTCCCCATCTCAAAGACCTCCTATGAGAGCTGTACCCAATTTTAAAAGCTTTTCTATGTCTTCGGGGGGGTGGGGGGGAATCAGCGTAAGTTGGTGCTACTGAGATTTTTTTGACAAAGGAATGACCCAGTTTCCATGTCAAGGGCATGGTAAGGAAAGATAAATGTGCCCAGACCACTGAGTTTGCCAAGCAACTTTCTAGGCCTCTTACCCGGGGCTTCCAAAACACTGGAAACCAGCTCAATAAATAACAACGGTAAAACTGGTTTTGTTATCCTTGCTTAACCAAAAGATGTAAAATTAAAATTAAAGAAAAACCCAAAACTACACCAACCAACCAAAGAAAACCAACAGAACAAGAGAAAAATAAAAGCCACTTTACAAGAGGTGCCAAAAGAAGGTAAAAATGGTTTGGAAACATCTATGTGTTTACAATCACTTTCGTTCCTCTTCTCCCAAGTTTGTTTGCAACTAGACACTGCTCACATTGAGGCAATAAATACGAGAACATATGTGATTTTTTTTTTTCAAATGTGCCCTTTGACTGTCAATATCTCCCAAACAGGTGTTGGCTAAATGATTATAAATTGGCCTCTGGATACACCTCTTCAACTGAGCCGTACAGGACTGGCGATAATATAATTAGACCTAAAAACATCAGGCTGGTGAATGCTTTCCATCTGTTTGGCAATAATGTTTAGTTAACAATAGTCTTTAAAAGAAGCACCTTCAACTTCAGTTCTTAAAGTTATTTATAGGGCCATTCTTAACACACCAGCACTCTTGCTAACAAGAGCTTTAGCCACTTGGAAATTATTAGCCATACGGCTGTATGTGAAAAGGAATGGCAGCATTTAACATCTGTATCTCTCCAGATTTACAAGCATCAACCTCATTTAAAGTCATTTCTTAATGAACAGTTCTGTGGTCTGTATTAATATTACAGTTGCATGCACAAAGATCATAAGGAGCCAAACATTTTTTTAATACCAACAGTAGGCCAATCAGTAATGAATCTGTCAGCATAAAGGACAGAATAATAGCTTCTTTAACCCTCAAACAGGATTTGTTCATTTGTAGAGCAGAAGACACCAATTTAAAAAACTGCTCATGGGTTTGCTCACCTTTATAAAGACAAAAATCTAATTTGGTACTAATTTGATACAATTGTCTTTCCAATAAAAGGCTCCTAAAGCCATCTTTTATTCCATGATAAAACAACTGCTATAACTAAAACTGTCATGAAATAATTACCTTTGATAGCATACCTTATTGCACAAATACAATTAATGTATTCCTGCCTTTCATTTTTCACACTTGCTTATCAGCACTGTATTAGCATATGGTGCAACAGAAAGAGATGACTGAGCCCTCACCCTATAAGTTGATGTATAGAACAACAACCACTAACGTGAATAAAGCAGGCAGTGAGTCCCTGTAGGGTAACTTCATCTGCTGGGATATTGCAGCATCAACATGAGAGGAGCAGCTATAGTTTTATACCTGTAATAACAACAACTAGTATCCCTGTGCCTTTGAAGTTAACTACCTAGATGGACTACCCAGTCCAAATAACCAGATCCTTTCTCTTTGCTGCCCATCAAGCCTTGTACACTCCCCAAGTGTTTAACACCTCATTTACAGCTCCACTTTATTTTAGGGACGATTATGTCTTTATTGATTCAGTATGAGCCACTGGCAAGACTGTTTACCTCAAAAGGGACTCAGAGAAGCCCAGGAAGAGCCATAGAAGTAACTCAGAAATTCATGTAGTGATGGTACATTTGGTCCTGGCAGACGGCAGGATTTATATGGGCCCACCAAATCAAAAAGTTATTTCAAGGGAAAGCAGCCTGCATGCATTATTACAAAGATGTGGTTTAACCAGATTCTCTCAAATAACTAAAGGACTACATGAATGGGTAAGTCGCTATCAGAAAACTATTTCAGGAAGGGCTAAGTCCAGGAAAAAGAGGGTCACAAGTATATTTGCTTGAGTTTTTATCACTCACCCAGAGCAGAGAAAGGTCAGCAGTTCTTGGATGCATTACAAGGCTGCTACAGAAGGGCACAACTGTACCTGCCACTGATCCAGGTACCAACTTACTCTCCTCACCTCATGCTTTACAATTTAGACATATAGATTGCAGTGTATCAAGTCTTTCCTGTTTGCATTCCTTCCATTGCAGAAGTGCTTCTGTAATTCTAAGATTTCTTTTTAAAATGCAAAGTGACAAGTCCCCACCCTAATGGCACGAGGGGACAAAATAGGATCGCACAGAGCATTGCCTAGGACAGAACTCTGTTACTCTACAGAGCAGATCACACAGAGGTGTTGGCATTAGACCAGGCTGCTTCTAGCTCACATAAGCTGACAGAACCTCTTTCACCATGTAAGTTGTAATATTTAATATCACCTAACAACGAGTTGTTGGCTGTAACATTCAGCATCCTGTCTCAGAAAGGAGAGAGAAGAAGGCACAGCAGGGCACTCCTGGGCACTGAGCAACTAGACTGTGGCACAAAAGGAGACAAGGCAAAATCCTATTTGTAATACTAATGGACGAACAGAGTCAAGGTCCACGTATCATGCTGGCTCTTACAGCACCATTGCTTACCCATTCTTTCTCTACTTTTTTGCACTGATGACAACCCCAACATGGCCAAAAACACTGACATACAAATAGCAATTACCACAAATAAATATCTAGTGCAAATAGGTGTCTTCAGTAGCACAGACATCCTAATTTTGTACAAGCACTGGAGCTCTCAAGCACATCCCAAAAAACAAGTGAAAGCAGCAGCACTCCATGACAGCATCTCAGTAAAGTGCAGATAGCAATACTCCTCCATGATGCCAATAGGATTTCTTACTTGTGAATTCTTTTTTTTTCCTAAGTCAAGGGTTAATTCTGATGCTGACAGCAGCTACTTAAAAAAATTAGCTTCTTAGATTTGATTTACAGTGTATCCAACAGCTTAGAGGAAAATAAATTAAATTCAATTCAATACAGTAGGTACAATTAATTGGAGAAAAATAAAATAAAACTTGCCTGGTAAATAACCATAGTCTAGCTTTAAGAAAACAGTTAATTTTAAGATCCTTTAAATGCACAGAAATTAGCAAATGTTTCGGTATGCTAATTTTTTTTAATTAAAAGATATTTCTGCAGTAAAAGCTCTTTCATATGCACTACTGATTCTTCATCAAACGTGAAGTTTCCAACTTAACACCAGTATAGCCGGTGGCAGCCTGAAGGTTTACCATCTGCTGCCACCCAAAGTCACGGTGGCCACCTTCAGAACATATGCATCAAAGCCCTGAGATAAGAGACTGAAGGAATACCGCAGAAGTCAGCATAAGGGGGAGCACAGACCCAGGGGCAGGCAACAGGCAAGTCACCAGGAAAAAAGAACATGGTGAACCAGCAGTCACCCCACCGAGCACCCAACCAAGGTCATGGGGGACAGCGCTGGGAGAAGTAAGGACTGCTCTAAACCGTGCCGCTCTGCTGCGGGTGGCTTTAACATTAACGCATAAATCATGTCACACAGCAGACACTTGCTTCCCCAGTTTCCCTTTCTTTTCTGCGATTTTTCCCCCCCTCCCTTCTCCTCTGCCCAGCATCTCATACTGAATTTTTCCTAGTCTCCACTCTTTCAGGACATACCTGTGCTTTTTATTTACTGGAGCAGCTTTTAACACTAATCAAAACAAACACGTCAACATATTTGCTTGCAAAAATGTGACTTTAATTCACTAACACAACTGAAAAATACCTCGTGCCTGATCAAAGAAAATGGAATAGGATCTCTGTACCGCCGTACCAGACAGCAGAAAGGTTTCCAAGACAAACCAGAGCTAAGGGATTACTTTAAAGCCAGCTCCATTTTGTTATTAAATTGCTGCATTACACTGAAAACACATCATCTAATATTGTCACCAGTGGGCCACCAATTCTGGTCCTTACCTGCTTAAGAAATGTACCCTTATCATAGGATAGATACTCTAACAAAAGTCCTATAAATTTAAATATGTATCAGATGATCACCTAGGTTTTTTTTCTTGTGTTTACTTCACCAGCTGGAAAATCCTGTAGTGACAGATGACAAGGAACGAGACAAGTTGGCCACCTGATCCTAGGCACAAGTATTTGGGACTGCAAGAAAACCTCAGCAGGGGCTGGCGCACAGCTGGGTGCTGCACTCAGGACACGGCTGTGTTGATGGGCAGGAGCAGGGGTGCAATTCCTCCCACTCTCCTCAGCTGTGCCGGCTGTCACAAGGCTACCAGGATTAAAAGATCTACTTAACACAGATTTATTCTTGTCACTTTTCAGATTACACCACCCGGACTCTCACTCATCTCCCTCTGTCGTTACAGAAGGAGATTACATTTGGCTAATATGTATGAAAAACGTGATTATTCCTTATCCTGGTACCTGTGCAATATGAATTATCTTCAGTTTGCAATTATTCCTCCTTTCAAACCATTATTCTAAGGAACTTACAGCTCATATATTCTATGACTTGCAATAATCATGTACTTACAAGACAAACGGTGCAGCTTTAAATAATGAAAATGCTAAGAAAGCAGCATATATTCAAATTCGAATTTTTAAATACTTTGAGTTAGTTGGTAACAGAGAAGAAAGTCCATTTTCTTGGAGTGAACTAAAAACTGACCAATAAATTACAAATGGTGAAATATTAACCTAGAAAATATATCTGGCAGGTTTTACTAATGAAAGCATTTTATAATATGAAATGCCACTGGCATCCCAGAGTAATTGCCCAGCACCAATTATATACTAAGCAACTTAGTAACAGTTTGGAAGAGAAACTCAAATAATTTTGGCTTAAAAGAAAGTATCTCAATAATTTCTTTCTTTCTGAGGGCCAGAAGATACCTGCACAAGAACATCCAACAATGTAATTTTTTTTTCTAAAGGCAAGGGCAAAACACTTACTCTACCAAATCTCACTTAAGTCAAAAAAATTTTTAGTGAGACAAACAAGAAAGAAGCTAGCAAGAAACTAAGGGTTACAACAACAAACACTCAGAAATGTTCAGATTTGTGTAAATTGAAAGGTTTCAGGAAAACAAGTAGCAGGTGTTTGAGGGCAGGGAAGAAGGGACAGGACTCCTTCTAGCTGGCAAAGAGACTACATTATAAAGTTGAGCAAGCTTTGTTACTTGGGGCTTGAAACCTGACTGTAGTTCAGGAATAATCCCCACAGCAGTAGGGAAAGGTAGTGAGCCAAGAAATCAGTTTTAACAATAACTCTGTAGTTGATTTGATTTTGTAGGACTTGGCAAGCCATTTCAGAAACTAAAGAGTTATGAAAACATAAAACCAGCTCCTAAAAGTTTATTTGTATCAATAGTTACTATTATTACTGTTTCAGATTTTCACCCTTTTTGCCACTGCTATTTTCCATTATGCCCTGCTTGTATGTACATTACAGCTCCCTTTCCCCCACACCTTAACCACACACAGCCCATTCATTCAAATCCATAAGATGATCTAAAGATGCTTGACAGAGTGCACCTGAGAGCCAGGGGAGGGAAAACATCTGCTACAGTCCACTCAATTTCACAGCTGCAACAGTCTTTAATCTCACCTCAAAATAAAAGGCTGAATATTTAAGTTACTGACAAACACTAACAGGACATCGTTAGCTATGACTGTTCTTCATGCACAACACATGTTGCCATAAGAAAAGCCTATTCCTCCTACCCCTCAGATTAAATTTCATGAGAACTAGCCATAACCTGTTTGAACTCAACTCTGGGACTGCAGATTATGCAGGTGAAGTTCACATATATTCTACATATTTCTGCTTTTTGGCATTTCCACTCATTAAGCAGGCAAGTAGTAATCACACTTTATAAATAATTAATAATACTGATTTGGTTCTCTTGCATATTTTTAAAGCCACTTCACCAAAATGTGCAACCACCAGAGTTAAGACTTCTCACAACAGCATGGGAGACACAAAAACCCCCTATATTCAAGATTAACAGAATTGCTTCCATTTTCTAAAAACAATTATCTATCTCTGAAAACTCCCAAAATAATTTTAGCAAGGCTCTCATGAGAGCATACTTTTTTATAAAGTTCCATAATAAAGCTTAACAGTGTATTGAACAACAAGCTCAAATGTACAGACAGCTGTGGAAGAACTGAACAGAGCCACACCAGTGCCAATACAGACAGCGTGCCTTGATGGGAGACCAGGGGAGGGGATAGAAGAGACATAAAAGACAGCCATTGGTTACAGAGGCATAGTTATTACTTAACGCACTCTGCTTTCAAGATGAATCTTTAAATTGAATGAATCTAAATAACAGAGGGTTCTAAAGAATAAGAAATTGGGTTTGAAACAGCATTGTGAAGGTATCCAGCAGCACCATAACAAAGTCGTTTCTTTAGGGGCCGGCTGTAACTTCAAAGGAAAGATTTGCCTAGGGCAGAAACTCAGCGCAGAACCTGCAACCTTGATTTTTAATTAGGCAAATTTTGAAAGCAAAACTCTTTCCTATTCCAAAAAAAGAAGTTTTCTACTTTAAGGTACATGAGCTGATAAAATAATTGATCCTTCATAGTTGGTATTAACAACAGCTACAATATTTAGATATTTGTTTTCAGTGCAGTATCTCTGGTAACACTAATAAGAGCTTTGCTACCCAAACAGCAGCACCTTACATTCCACAACGTTTGCAGGACAAAAGCCACCTTTACAATTAGATTACACCTCTATTTTCAGAAACCTACTCACAGGCAGACTTCTTCCATATTAAACATATAAAATACCTGCAAACACTACCTCATTAACTTTTGACACCATGAAGTGAGCAAACACAGCAGCACCAGAACTCAAAAAAAAAAAGAGAATGGTTTCCTCAAGCAAATATAAGTCCTCTTTGGTCTACTAAATATAGTCAGATTTCTACTATAGCCTTTGCATGAGAGCAAAAGCAGAAGGATGGGAGGCAAGGCAGATATGGGCATTCTTCCCTGAATTTTCACAATAATTTAAGGAGTTTAATAACGGTAAGATCTCTAACCCTCTCAGATTTAGCAGAAAAGGATCAATGGAACAAAAATTATTGAGGTGACAAAGAACATGAAAGGGCAGACAGGGAAAGAAAGATTGCACACTGGGAATAAACTAGACTAAAATTGAATATCTAATCATTCTGCCTAGTCTAAAATAGTTGGAAATCCCAGAGTTTCAGGTAGCAACAAGCATTTTGTCTGTGAAAATGAAGCCAATTCAAAATACTTCAAGAGGCTTCAAAGGAAGAACAAAGAGCGACATTACTCTTAAGGGAAAGCAGTGAACCTTTCAGCATTTGAATGAGGGAAGGTTAACAGCTGGTTTTCTCAAGGCAGCACTGTAGCAGGCAGACACCACTCTGGGCATCAGCACTGGGAGAACAAGTCTGCAAACCAACCAACACCATTTTTAAGTCAGTGTGTTTAAGCCAGTCTTGCACAGGGTTAGTCAAGCCAGCAGTTACAAATGCCAGTTACAATGGGCTCATTACTACCCACACACCCCTTTTTTGCTGAAACCAGAGCAGCTACCTTAGGGTTAGAATGGAAGCTTATTTTCAGGCAAAACTGCATGGTGCTGAATCAGCTACAGCCTTGTGCCCAAAAGCATGGCATCTTCAATGCTGGCCCTGAAAATTAAAATCCATTTTCAGGAACAAGCACACTGTGTCATCTACTTGGCTCCAGCAAGGATACTTACACATTGATTGGATTTCTCCATGATGAGAGCTTTAGGGCATATGGAAGCAGAGGAAGGAGGCCAATGACAGGGATGGTAAGGAAGGAAGTGAGATGGTGCTTTAAACCAAAGACAGGGACATCATCTCCAGCCCACAGATACAAGTGCACACTTTTGCTTCATATTCACATGCATTTTATGTATGCATTATAAAACCAAATAAAATACTCTCTGAGCTTAGAGCAGGTTTTCATTTGCCTCACAACTTTACAAACACCTAGAAACATATAATAAAAAGCAGCATATTCAGAATAAGGCTAAGACTGTGACAAGGAGAATCTGGAAGTAGGAATGCAAAGTACAAAGACACCTGAAAGAATCTGGCTCCCTTGCCTACCCAGTAATTACATATGAAGTCTGAGCCCTATGATACTGTTTACACACGAGCATTCCAGCTGTATGCACAGACCTGTTACTCCTTGCATACATCTCCAATTCTGAGAATCTTGTATTTCTGTCATTAGAATCCTGATTCTTCCCAACTCTGCTCCAAAGATTTGGACATGTTCAGCTCACACCTGGGACACTTAGTGAAACTGCTCTGGAGGAGCTAAGGAGATCTGGTACCACCAAGGACTCCAAAAGCTTCGTTCTGATCAAGCATCTTCTCCGGAAGCTGTCCATTATCCTTACACAAGAATGGAGATACTGAAAAGGTCTTTCTTGATCCATTTCCAACACTTCTGCAGGCTCATTCTGTCAGACTAATTCACAAAATCCATGCTCACTGCATCTATTTAGTGGCTACTAATTTAGTTAGCATCTCCTAACAGGTGCTACAGATAGGTGTTCTTTCCAACGTGTCTCTCTGATACGTATACAGAGTGGAATACAGGCTAAATTCTGTACTTACAACTGAGGAAAGAAGATACAATGAATATGAAGTCAGAGCTTAGAAAACCTTGTGTGCTATAAAAACAACCATAATACCTAATGTATACAGCCCTCTGAGGAGAAGTTATCAACTTGTGCACACAATTACAACAAAACAGGCAAAGAAAAACAAAAAACAGTCCCAATAGCTAGGTCCAGGTCCAACAAGAAAAAGAAACCAAGAAATACAGACCTCAAGGGATGAGCCACAGGTTTTTGATGCACATTTCAAATGCATAAATTGACCATGCATCAGTAGCTCATGCACAAACCAGGGACTACATAAGGAACTATCAAAAGGCACAAGGGATTTGGCACAGCAAAAAGGAAACGAGCCGTTACAGTCTGCATTAGCCACTGTCGCACTGCTGAATAATACATCATCTTAAAAGTATTTGGTAAGGTGGTAACTAATCAGCATTATCAAAACAACACAACAATTCTTCTGGTCTCTTAATTAGGCTTGCAAAAAAATCCGTATGGTTCTTTACTGTTTACAGACGGGTATTATCCTGGGATTTTGGAAGACATTATTTGCATGACTCAAAAATAAGCTTGGCTTCATTGCTGAATCTCTGTCTTGGCAAGGGCTTTCAATTCCAAATCTCAGGGAAAGAGAATAGTCATGAGTGTCTCCAGTTCCCATTTCAAGTAAGAGTTCAAAAATAAGAATTTCTACCCTTCTATATTTCAAGTATCCATCAGATTGTTCAAGTGAAAACACATCAACTCGTCCTTACCCCAGAACAGCAACCATGACTTCATTTTTGAAAAACAGGCCTCATCCTATTGAATGCTACCAAACATGTACCTTATCCTTTAGCTCAAATACATTTTGCATGACCTTACATGAATTGCTTAGATAAAAGCCTTTTTTTCTTCTACTTTTGTTATTTTAAAGTGCAGATGCATTTGAGTCATTTTCCCCTTTTGTTTCATATCCTTAAGATCCACAACTTCAAAGACAAAATGTCAGCATGCAGTCAATTTATGACTGAATTCTTGAAGAGACACTGAAGAATTACCTTGTCAATCACCCCAAGGACTCTGAAGGTCTTCAGTTCCTCGGCAGGGCTCCTTAGGTTCCAAGAGGGCCTTGAACTTAGTGATCCTGGAGGCTAATGGAAGATATCAAAGATTATACATCAATCAGGGTGGTACTTGAAGGAAGACTGCCTGCTGACGCAAATGCCAGGCCGAAGGAAACTAAATTTATCATAAATCAGAGAGACTGAAGATGAAAGGAGAAGTTTTCTGTTTGTCCTTAGTGGGGGGGAAAAAAAACAACTTGCAAGTAAATAAAAGTCGAGATAACACGGAAAACAAAAATTTAAAAAAGAAAAAAAAGCAATGAATTTTTATATTTTCTGTGCTTAATGGAACCCAGCAATTGATTACTCAGTTCTTACCACATAATAATAATAATCAATCAAAGCCTTACAGGTATTCTGGGTACAAAATAATTCAGAGATCACTGAGGAGGAGAAAGCAAATTAGAGGCTTTTTAAGTCTGAAGAACATAAAATATAGAATTATAAAGAGGGTTGTCTTGCTCTCTGGTGGGCTTTATGAAATCCTTTTAATAATAAAGTGCACAACAGAAATGATTCCTAAAGCTGCTTTAGAAAAAAGTAGCTAGCTATGTATCATTAATCTAGAAATTAACACCACAGCAAGAAAATTGGCAGGTGCTAACTATTCAAGTAGTTAATATGCTAATACACATAGATGTTTGTCCAAACTATGTTTTGTAGTTTCTCAGAGCAAACTCAAAGCTTGCATGTCAGAGGGGGAACAACGTTTCAACTGGAAGTCTTTTGGGACAAAGATCAACCTCTTAAGCATCCCATATACCTCTGGCATGTGAACAAACATTTTCAGCAATTTCTGGTTGCCAACTGAGAGAATTCATTAGATCTTCCTCCAAAAATTCTACATGTATCTCCTATTAGAACCACAGACCCGTATCTCTTCCTCACAAATAAGGTAACTTCATTTGCAGAGCTGCTGAATGCCAAACTCTTTTTAAACATAACCTGGCCTCCCCAAGTACATTTCTATCACACAAAGATGCAAAGGAAAAGGAAGGTGAAACTGCTTGATTTCTAGGTTTCTAAGAGGAAAAAGCTGTTTTTCTAATTTGTTGGCATTCTGAGGCAATATTTAACAATTATGTCACAAATTAAAACGGCTGGTAAGCAAATATGCAGTGGATGAAATGCTCAACTATTAGAGAAAATCAAAAATTTTTCCTTTGTGATGAGAAACTCCAAGATCCTGAACTAGGCAGAGCCATTTCCTGCCCCCCGATTTTTTCCCCCGTCAGACATCCTTACTGTGCCATCCTCAAAGGCCAAAGCAACTCCTTGAAGCCTTCCCCAAAACTGGGCCCATTCATGTTGCCAGTCAACAACATTCTCTCCTTCCAAATTCCTCCCTAAAAATCAGTACTTATTTAAGTACTGATTGCCAAAAAATCCAAAAGAAAGGGCCATAAATACATGTTCAAAAAGCATGGAGGAAAGTATGCTTTTCTGGGCTTCAGTGTTTAAGAGTTTATTATTTATCTTCATTTATTTCTCTGGATCTGATAAATGTTTTGTCACGCAAACCCTGCCAAGCAGGAGTACCAACAGCAGTTAAGAGAAAACAGCCCAGATTATACAATCTAAAACTAAAGGCTTTAACAGAAAGAAGCATAAAAAAAAAGAAAATTCTACATGAACTTTCTTCTCCAAAGTTAATTTCAGTTCCACATTCCAGGGAGCTGTTGAAAGTATTTTGAGAGTATGCAATTTTTCTGCAATAATGAAATACTTCCTTTGAAACAAAGAGTTGTGCTAACACAGTTTATTCATGACAAGATTTCAAAAGCATTCTAAGGAATACATTTAAAAGAAGAGAACATTTCCTAATCCTCTAGACTACTATAAAAGATTTTCACTTCTATCTGCTTGCTATTACATTTTATAACCATTCCTCAATAATCACGCTTTTAGAATTTTCTCTTATGAATAACATTTCAACCATGAATTAAGTTCATCCATCTCTACAGAATTTAATAGTTGTCTAATAATGCTTTACAATCAGATTTCTGCACCCATCCTGTATGAAGAACCAAAAAACCCCCAGTATATATATATTTTAGGTCCTTCTCTAAAATGTGACCAATGGTTGCACAGTTGGTAATACTGTATACACACTCTGGTTTTGATATCTGTGCTCTACAGTCACTTCTTACCTTAAAAGGATTTACAATCACACTCACATCTCTGCAGCTCCCAGTAGGCTCTCCAGTTTTATCAGTTTTGCTCTTTACAGTACTTTGGTTTCACTATGTCAAAGTCTAATAGAAGAGGCCAGTGATGGGGAGGCATCACATTCTGTTGTGAAGCAGGCTGGAAGCTAACACTAAATTCCCAGAACAATTCCCAGAACTACAGCAATTAAGCACTCTATGAAAGCCTGCTCCTCTGAATAGAGTAAAAATCCAAGCTCAGCATCTAGGCAGCAATAAGAAAAATAACTAAAAATCCCTGCTCTCATCAAAAAACAGAGAAACAAAAAAAAACAGGAAGGAGGAAAACAAACAAAAAAAAAAAATCAAAAGCTTCATTTGCCTTTAGAAATGAGACAAATATTCTAAACAAAGTGGCAGGCTACCTCAGACTGCAGAAGGCCTTCAGCAGCCTGTCCAAATGCTCAGCATGCTGCTCAGGTATGCCAGGATTTTCTCTCCTCTGGCCCTCTCTATTTCCAGACTACACTCTGAGCTGCATAGCTGGATTTATCCAGCTAGGACAGGCATCACTAGCTCCTCTCCTACCATCACCTTTTGGATACCATGTGTAAATTTCAAATAGAAAAGTATGATGTTGATCATAATGCTCCTGCAAGGACTCAGCAGCCTGAAAGCTGCTGGTTTTGCAAGCTACACACGGAATATAGCCATAGGTCTTGCCTCAGCTTTGGCATCACTACCAGCAACTATAAGAGCAGAGAGAGACAGAGAAGCACACCACCAGCCAGGTAAGAGGAAAGGAATCTTGTGTTAACTTCATTTAATGCAAGAGCACTACCCCTAGCCCAGTGACACAAATACCATTTGATGGGAAATTATAGAATATCCTGAGTTGGAAGGGACCCACAAAGATAATCACATCCAGCTCCTGGCCCTGCACAGAAGAATCCCAAGAACCACACCATGTGTACATCTCAGGCTGGGGCCACTCCAGCATCTGTTGTGGGGGTTCCTTGAACCCCTCTACTTCCTGGGATGCAGTGATACAGGAGGAATGGTGGAGTCCTGGTCCTTCCTTGGTTGCTCAAAGCAATTCACATGCTCAAGCAGTGACAGCCCATGCATTGCTGTCTCAAAGCTTTCTCAGCACAACTGCTGTTTTCCCTAGATTTCCCTCTAATTAAATATGTGATCTTTATTTTCACGCAGAAGGCTCTGCTAGTTTAATTGCTAATGCTGCCACCTTTGACATCAGACACCACAGATCCTCAGGATAAGAGAACTTTCATGAACACCAGTGCAGACCTATTCATCAAAATGTGACCTCCCCTTGCCATTCAGAGGTCTGACGACTTCAATCACCATCTACCTGTGGCACAGCCAGATTTTCACTTGCACCAAGAAGATGCCTTGTTTTGATGCAAATACACTGGTATCTGCCTCATGGCTGTGACAGTGCCTCCAGCTCTCCTGGTCTGGCAGAACATCCTGGCTCCTTGCTCTCTCTGCACCAGTGGAAAACCAGGCTGGATTTCTGCCTGCATTTGAACCAGACAGAACTATGCTGTGCTTCAGAAGGCCCTCAGGGAGCACCATTTGGGGAATGTACCTTTCCTGAAGCTGGGACACACCTTGGATGTGATCCTAGAAGCCTTGAGACTGGATTTCTTATTTTACGTTACATTTGTATCTCACAAAACTATGGCAGTGCATTTTCTTTATACTTCATGTAATTTTCATGCACGTTTAATAAGAGTTTTAGGAAGATATCTTATGGAAACCGCAAAGACTGCTTCTTCAGTTTGGGCATCAGGCTTGCATGTACCTCTTGTTACTAAATTGCTTTGAAAATCAAAAATAATTGACATTCTAAAAGACAACAGCTTTCATAATGGTGCAAAAAGAAACAACTCTGAATATACAAAGTTAGGCATGAGTAGAATCAGAACTAATTTCAAAGAGGGACAAAAAATGCTTTATAAAAACTACCAAAGTGAAAATGGCCCCACAGCCTGTACAAGCAACTGAGCTGGGCTTTGCAGCTGACAGCTATGCAAGACTGCAGCTTTCTGATGGTCAATCCAGTGTGATTCAGAGGCTGTTGCTGCACCTCCCACTCAGGCTTGGAGGTGGTTCCCCAGAGGTGCTACTTATAAAGGGGCAGAGGGGAAAATGCAGCTTGAGATTCTGCAAAATGACCCAGTGCTGCTCTTACGCAGCACACTGGGACACTTGTCCAAGACACAGTCCTTGTGGCTGCTGTGCTGCACCAAAGGAAGAAGAAAAGGACAGCATTTGCTACAGCTTGTTTTCCAGAAGGTCCACACGCCTGTGTAAAAGATCCAGAAGCTATCTCCACATCTCCTGCTCTTATGGGTCACAGCAAGGCTTTTCTCAGTGTTTACAAGACACTCAGATCTGAGCTCCCAGCTCAAGGTCACAGTTATGACAGCTCCCTATGTTTCCTTTAAGCCCTCTACCCACAACCTTTCTTTAACAATGCCAAGGGTTCTCCAAACACTACCTTCTTGTGTTCCTCTCTTCACCACTTGCACTTGCCAGCAGCAGGGTGGTTGCTAAGGATGTTATCCTTGAGGGCAACACTGCTGAAAAGTAATAAAGTACTGCTGTTCTTTGTTTGGTTTCCACGGTATCAAAGACAATTTTGCTTCTCAGCTCTCAAATACCAGACTTTAGCCTTTTTTAGGGAAATCTGGTCTTTAAAGAGGCAAGGGCCTGGCATTTCCAGCCATGAAAGAATGGCTCACTTCTCCTGCCCCAAGCCTCCAGGAAAAGTCAGCCTTTGTGCTTTACCTTCATGTGGTGTTCAGATGGCAAAGAAGTAGCTTGGGGCACACATATAGTGGGCACAGTCTTTTGAGACTGCTGCAGGTGGCTCAGCACATCCCAAGCTGGCATCCCAAGCCTTTGGGACATCCGACAGGCTGGGAAGTGCAGGACAATAACTGAACCTGCACTTCTGAGTTTACCCCTCCCCTTGCTGGACAGCTCTCTGGCCTGGTGGAGGAGAAGAAAGCAAAATTCCACGTGTAAGAAAGACAGGTCAGCCTAGTTTTGATGCTGATCTCCATGACCGCTCCTTTTAAGAGCACAATAGGAAACACAAAGCCACCTAAGTAGACAGGGGTGACAAAGCAGTTCTGCCCTGTGACACCAGGTCACAAACAAGAGCACTTTGCCTTAAATGCCCATGCTCATTTACTAGCCAGACTTCTTCCTCCAAGGTGCAAATGGTCTCAGCACCCCACTGCCCATGACATTCCTTGCAGTGAACCATGTTCTCCAGAACAAAACTGCACTCTGCCAGTCTTAACATGGGCCTAGGTACTGCACTAATCTTGCCCACTATAGACTTAATGTCTTTAGGAGAAGGTCACAAAGAATCTCCACATTTTCCACTGGTATCTCCCAACAATCACACTGTATACAGATGCAGGTTCTTTCAATGCACTTATCACTGTCCACACGGGGTGGAATAATTCATCCAAACTCCAATAAAACTATCTTCGGCAGTAAACAAGCAAGAACTAAGGTGCAAGAACTCAGGTCTGCTCAGCAACCAACATGCACCAACAGTCAGATTCCTCATTTTCTTAAAGACACTAAGCCAAAGCACAGAGCATGCCAATTCTTTCTGGTTCCTACCACTACCCTTACAATAATTTTGGGAGATAAGTCCTTCTCCCAGTTAACTTTCAGCCATGAACTCAGAGACAAGCTGTTCCTCACCACAACCATCATGACCCATAAGCACCATCTGCCCTCAATATCAGCAAATTCCAAAGCTCTAAGATAAAAGTAAAATTAAAAAAAAAAAAGTAAAAAGTAACTAAAGGACATTAAAATACATGTACAAACTTAGTAAAAATCAAGGCTAAATCATGGCAACCTGGCCTTTTTTTGTAAACAGGAGAATCAGCCAGGTGCAACACTTTGTGCAAACTAAGATTTGCCATAATTTGTCAATTTTCAGTTTCAACATAGAAGGAGAATGGTTTTTTATTCTCTCTGCTTTTTTTTCTTGTCTTATCTCAATTAAATCTGCTCTTCTTTGGATCTGCAAAGAAGGCATGTGTCTTATTCAGTACAGCATAAAAGAGGAAATACTTTACCTCTCAAGTTCACATACAAAAATGCAACCTATTTCTTCCTCCTTCCCAACCTCAGTTAGTTTTTA
Source organism: Dasyornis broadbenti (assembly GCA_013397935.1). Lineage (NCBI taxonomy): Eukaryota > Metazoa > Chordata > Aves > Passeriformes > Dasyornithidae > Dasyornis > Dasyornis broadbenti. Next base: position 1,049,155 of record VZRN01004772.1, on the reverse strand, counting down.
AACTTATAAAAAGGCAAAAATAGGTTGTTCACGGATTTTTTTCTCTTGTTCTTCAGTTTCCAAACACACTGAGGATTCCATTCAATATAGATTCTTCCCCATTTTCAGGGGTGTTTGACCCAAAGAAAGAATACCTAGTAGGAGTTCGTATCTGTCCAAAATATTAAATTGTTCAAAGTACAGTTCATAGCAACAGCAAGACTCCAAGCCTTACAAAATATATCCCATTTGGAACATCCTCAAAATTGTACTTGTGGGCTCTCAACATGAAAAATCTACCCTTAAAAAAATCAGTGTCTTTGCTTTTTAAATTTACTTATTAGATAGAAAGCTTTTAGAAGGCTTCCAATTTTTGCAGCAGTTGTCTCCTTGAAGCATTTTTAGATCTGTGCAAAGTAAGAAGCAATAATCTTCTATTCCTTTTGTTCTCTCTTGATATAAGAGAGTCAGGAAGTTTGGAACTTTTATACTTACTGCAATAGGGCAGTCATTGACAATAACACACAGTTTAGCATGACTGCAGTAAAAGTCTCAGGTAAGAACAGATAAATCCCAAAGGAACTGTTTAAGGAAGGGCAAGGTAGATATTTATTGAGGGTATCTTAGAACAAGCTTTGTTTGTCTTTTGTACAAGTACAGATAAGGGTATTTCTGCTCAAGAAAGGGGGAATAAGCACAGAAACTTCTCAAAAAATCAAGAAGGAGCTGATCCCAAGAGCATATCCAAGAGACACATTTGAATGGATCAGGAAGCATCTTTACTCTATTAAGTACTTGTTCCGTGGAAAATTAATCTGATCCCCTCTACCCTGTTCTTGACTCACTTCTGGTACATCACTGTGTGCTAAGCTAAAGAAACCAACATGTTTCTCACTCCCTACAGGACCGAGCAAAATTCTCATAGAAAAGCCAAATTAAATGTTACATTCTAGTGTGGTTTCTTGTTTTACCTTTAGATTCTTCAGCATGATGAAAAACATCTACATCATCAACCTTGAGCAACAGGAAAGAATGTGAAAACCAGTCCTGTATTAAACCAAGCATTCCTCGTAATGTTATGAGGAACCAGAACGGCAACTTAACAGAAACACAACATCAAAATATTCCTCAGGCCTCCCAAAGAGAAATTCTAGATAGTTTTTGAACCTTAAGCTTGAATATGCTTTGCTACTTAATTACAGCAAATTCTGGTTCAGAAAATATAAATTAAAACCTACCATGGAAACAGATGCATCTTCAGAGGATTTATGGTAGATACTGGAAATTTTTTCAGCACGCATAAGGTATTCTGCGGTCTTCCTTTTCACTGCTTCTCGACGAGTCGGACTTGATTCACCTCAACGGAGAAAAAAAAGTTATGTTTTCTTTAAAGAGAGAGGCACTAAGTAATCAAAGCACATGACTGCTTTGATTCTACCTTTTTGATTTCCTTTGGGTTATTCATAATCAAACCTAAAGATATGCATTTTCTAAAAATCCAGTACTACGATCTCAAGAGCTCTACAAAAATAACAAATTAAGCCTTGCTACAGACTAAGGTAAATAAAAAGCCTTTCCTAATATTTCAGTGATTTGATGTATGTGCGTACGATAACATAAGTAAGATCTGAAACAAACCACTGATCCAAACACTGTATTCCAAAAAGCAAAATCAGTTAGGAAAGACAGAATAAGATGTTTACAACAAAACGACAAACTTTTTTTTTTCTCAGCTTTCCAGTATGAACTCTCCTAAATACACATGAAGTCTAGAAATGCTAATAAAAGCAAGAAGGCAACTGAGGAGAGACACTAAGAACTCCTGCTCACAGCATTCCATTGCTAGCCATTCCTTGCCTCTTGGCTTGGGATAACATGGGAAGAAAGGAATAAGCATTTGCACCCAGTACTTCACTTTCCAGATGGCTAAACATCCATTGTGTTATTTCTAACCTACCCAAACTCTTGGTGAGAATCTCATGATACCACACAAACTTCATATTCACTCTAAAGCTTTCAGTTTATGTTTAGGCATTCACATCCTGAGCGATATATTGCTATAACAGACTCAACCAGTCAACCGACAAAGACAAGAGACTGTGAGAAACAATTGCTATAACAGAGAAATGAGATTACTGTGCTGAAAAAAAGATAGAGACAACTGTCCCAGAAGAAGACTGAAGGACAGCAGAGACTTTATATGGCCCTGACAGTCTCTCCCAGCCCTAACTGAGGCCATCCAAGACTGCAGAAACAAAGCCTTGACTGTAATGAGCTCTGCACTGCCAGGTGCAAGCCAGCACCTCTCAAACCCATGCTCAAACAGGGCAAGGAACTGCAAGGGTATCTGCCCAACAGCTACTCCACATAAAAGACAAGGCAAGGAACAGGAGAGGCAATAAATTAAACACACAAATACACAAACCCTAACCAACGGCAGATAACAGACAATAACGAAGACTGAAACTCCTAAGACATTGATCACCGGGCCATGAAAGGAACCAGAGTGTAACCTTGAAGGAGTTCAACTAGAAACTTAGTAACTGATAAGAAAAAAAGAGGATTATTGTGGGTTATCAAGAACGAGTCTCATAAAAAAGAGTAGGCTTATTATGGAATTTCTGACAGAGATCTTACTGTGTGAATGCTTGCATTCAGAAATTACTGCGGGAGGTTTTCAAGGGGCAATTGTAGCAATGTGTAAGAGATTGTACATTTTTCAAGGGCAGTATTAAAGGTAGGGGTCAAGGTGGATTGTTTTAAAATACAGACTCCCATTCCTTTCATATCACAACTACAGACTGCCTAAACACACAGAACCATCACACCCAGACTCCATCAAGCATAAGCAGAAGAGACTTTGGGTCTGCTCCAAGTTCTGTGGTGAGTGATCTCTTGTAAATGTTACCGTCCATCTCACAGCAGGGGGGAAAAGTGATTGTCACCTCCATGGATATAGACACAGACTGATCTGCAAAAACCTTTGTCTACACTTGGTTTGGGACAGTCAGAAATTCAGTACACGTTCAGCATACAATATTATGGATATATATCAATTTCTCAGTAATTCCACTCATTCTAAAGACCTAGGGAACTTTTTACCAAGAGTCCCCTGGGTGAGACTGCCAGTCTTACTCCCATCTAGGATTTAAAACAAGTAACATCCCTCCACTCTTTGAACTTGAAGCTGGCATTATCAAAAGAAAGTAGAGACAGTATTTTTTCTTTTTTATAAGTGTGTGTTGCAATTTCTTAAAACAGAAGTTACTCTCTTGCTTTCATCTCTGCAGATAATGTTAAAGCACCATAAAACTTTCTCCTGCCGATGCACTGGTGAGCACCCACATTCTCTCAGCCACACAAAGTGGCAGCCGCTCAGGGAAATCAAGACATCTGCACAGCAACAATAAACTCTTCGGCCAGCATTTCCTTCAAGCAGGCTGCTAGAAAACTGCTAGGTTAGTGTGTGAGGCCACCATAAAAGTCAAGCTCACTACTTAATTGTTAGTTATGTGTATTTAGTTTGGATGTTTATTGCTTTTTTCCAATGCTTCAGTAATTTTACAGTAATTAATGCAAACCAGCTAGGATGTCCCCTCAGAGCTGTCTTTGTTCTCCCTACTTTCACAATACATTAATTTCAGTTTTCCTTCTACTTTTCCTTCCTGAGAAATTTGTTAAATAACCTTTGCAAACTGTTCCCTCATTAAAATCTTCAGCCATACAAAAGGGTGAGGATTCACAAAACAACATTTATTCAACAAGTTCTTGCATCGTATTTATAGATAAGATCATTAACACTTCAGTCTCCGAACACTTTAACAGGTGGATGATTGAGAATTACATTTATGGAAATAGGATTTTGGCTTTTTATTTTTTGCATTAGTTTAACTAAGATAATATAAAAAACTACATTACAATACGAATTCCCATTTAAACAGCCAATCTCTCACAAAAATCTGTAAATAAATACAGGATATAAATTTAATAAACAAATAAATGCTACTTAAAAAACCTCAAACACAGGGAATAACAATAAAGACCCCATTAAGCTAAAAATAATCTTTAGCATTTATGCCAAATTCGAGGTCATAAAACTGTTCACTTAAAACCAAAAAAATCACTAAAACACAGTACTAGAACAAATCCTTATATTTGACAGATGTTAAAGCTGTGATTCAGACTTTGTGCATTTTTTTAAATGCAGTGTTACATTTTGCCATGAAATATTGGTTTAAGTTATGCAAAATGCACATTTTCAAAAGAATCAATTTCATTTTATAATAAATTAGGAATAATAATTTATTCCTAGTAAAGAACTTTTGATTTAAATATTGTGTGAGCATATTGAGCTCCTAGCTCCATTCTGTGGCTAGCCCACAATAATCTAAAGAGGTATCTCTCTAATTACAATTTAGACTTGAAAGGCATTTTTCTTTAAATGGCAGCAAACAGGAAATGTTTAAACTGTGTCAAAGCCTTTGATGAATCTTTACAACTGCTCATAAAAGATCATCCTGCTTAAAATAATATTGATTTTTCATTTATTTTCCTAGATACTAGAAGATTTATGTTTCATCTGATCAGGATCAAAGCTTCTCCCCTCTCCTGATCACTGGGATTAAATCAGCAATGTCATTTTACACTTTTAAAAACTACACTGCTAAAGCAAGATATAAAAGTGCAGCAAGGCTGATCATAGAGACCTTAGAATAAAAACCCCTCAAGATTCCCCATCTCTCTCTCCCTCTGTGTTTGCTACAGAGCAGCTGTGCCTCACACAGATTCACATGAATGAAAATATTAAGGCAAGAAACCACCCACTTAGTTTATTTTCCATATGACTTTCCTGTAATTATTTTGTAAACTGTTCACACAACAATATATAAAAACATCTGCAAAAACAGGTAATTAATGTGTCAAGCCAAACTAATGCATTTTTTATGGTGTCCATGCTTCGTCAACTGTAATTATAACTCTTTTTAAGCAAATGATGATGTGTTTGTTGCAATGTGCAAGTGGTTATTTTAGATGCTCTGTTTACTATTACTGCAAACAGAATATAAAAACTCTACAGCTACTTTGTTGCACATATAAGCCTTCATCCACACACACAAGCACAACCAACCAGGCTGCTCCCTCATTTTCCAATGGCTTTCCTTATTTCAAAGAAATAAAAATATCTTAAAATGAAAATTGGCTTCGGAAAGGCCGACCAGGCCACCCGCTGACCAAAGTAACAGTAAGCCAGGACATTAGGACAGCAGCCAATGATTTAAAATTCATTCTTTAATTTAGATTTCTAAAGACAGCTCAGCTACAATATATTTACAAAGACAGACATCCCTAACAACATTCAAATGATTTTGAGAGTTTGATAGAGAAAAACCACAAATATCAGAATAACTGTGCCATTGAGTTCTTCTGTGACTTGCCTCATTGTTTGCCCTTAGTCCACTGATTTGAATGAAAAACACATAGAAGCAACACTTCCAAAATGTACAGCAGTGGCATCTGGAAAACTAACAATATTTTTGTTTGTCTTCTGCTCAGAAAGTCTTTATTCACACTTCATGTCACCTCAGAAGATGACACACCCTTGAGAGATCAGCTAACTCAAAGCTGAAGTGTTCAGCTCAGTTAACTGCTTATTCACACATCAAATTTTCTGTAAATCTATCATATAGGAAAATACTTGTATTTAGAAAGTAACAGCAAAAAGCTACTGAAAGGGGGCCATAATAAACTGAAAGGGGGTCAATAAACTTAGACAAATAAAAAACAATTTGGTCAGTAAAGACTTTGGGAACAATCTGTCCTTTTTCCTCAAATAATCTGGGATACTACCAAGAGAACACATCTCAGATGCCTAAAAGTGCTGTCAAATTTGCTCTGGTCCATAACTATCCTCTTCCACAGATCCATGATGACGTCATGGGGAAGATGTGCTTCTCTCTGGTAGCTCTAGTTGACACTTGCCACTAACATAGTTAACAAAAAAAAATAAAAAAAATAAAAATAAAATTAAAAAAAAAAAAAAAATCAGTAAATCATGATATGTAGCACCCACTCAGGAATTCTAGATATTCCTTCCTTTCTTTGTGCCTGACCAATTCCAAATCATGCTCCTTAAGGTGTTAAGAGATTTTCCTCAGGAAGAGTTAATCTGTCAGGACAACATAGCAGCACTCCCTACCTAAGTAGGTGCTTGGCCAGGATGGGGATATTTTCACAGAAAAAGTAAGGCCATAAAGTTAGCATCACCTGTCCCAATCTCCTGTGACCTCCTCTTCCTGCTTTTCTCTCAGACTTACTAAAAATATATGTGGACTGCCTTCCTTTAAAGAAGATATCAGAAGAGATTTGCTCCAGGAAGGAATGTCCTCTTGCAGAACAAGCTACAAGGAACTTGTGTGAGACTGCCTGTTGTGCTAGCCCTAAACTCCACGTTCTTAACAATTTAAACAGTAAAACTTTCTCTAAATACTGAAATCTTCAATGAAACATTTATAATTGCCAAATCTAACAGCTATAATACCATTTTTTATTTTTAAAAGTTTCTTTATCTTCTTCACAGTCTTCCTGCACATATCACCCAGCTGGATTGCTGAATTTTTCAAAGAATTGCTCTCTATAAAAATGCAAGGGAGTAAGCCTTAAAAGATTTATTTCTTCTCACAATGAAAAGAGGTTTAGCAGCACCTTCCTTATTAGTGGGTAGCCCAGCTGTTATTTTTGCCTAATTGGTTCAAGAGGACCTCTGTTCTTCTTAGGGCAAACACTTCTTACATCATGTGAAGCAGACTCCTTTGTCCATATTAGCCAAACAAAAGCTCAGGCACACCGCAAGTGACAATGCGACTCATAATCCAGCACAGGTTTGTGATGACTTTGGACACAGTTTTATAACCCCAAAATTTATTTCAGGAAGGGGAAAAGCTGCTGATTTTGGAACGAGTCTCCACCAACTTTCACAGGAAGGTGGGTAACCTTTAATTTTCAAACAATTACTTAAGTGAAATGTGGCAGGTGCTGGGGTAGACGGATACTGCAGCATCAAGGGAAGAGCTATAGATTTTAGCAGCAGGTGGGGGTTTGGAATTGTGAAATAAGCCCACTACCTCATCGTCTCTAGTATGCTATACATTATATTAACGGCAAGTTCCTTTGAGGTGCTGATCAAATTCTGCAGCTGAAAAAAACTGTAAATATTAAAAAATAAGACAAAGGTTAAGCCCATTATGATAGAACAGCTTGAAGAGATCTTTTTTCCTCTTTTATTTTTTCCCTTAACATTTTGAGAGAGTCAAAATTTATTAAGATGCAACACATTTATAAGAGCCATTCTTTCTTGCTTTTATGAAGATTCAGGATGGTACTGTACTCAACCAAGAAGAAAAGCCACCTAAAAGTCAAATCTTTCAAGCTGAAGCACAAATTTGTGACAGTGAGTGAACACCTACAAATTCTTCTTCCAACTTTCCAGTGTGCTCATAACTAGTATGTCTATCTGTTACATACATCATCTTCACTGTACGTTGTCTGGGACCCTTACAGATCCACATTTCCTATGAAGTTGCCAGGTCTGCATTTTGTAGAAAACCTATGGTTACACACCTGTCATGTAAATGTCTAGGTAAACATCTCTCTAGGGGGGTTGGGAAAAAAAAAAAAAAGTTGGCATATTTGCCAAAGTTAAGATTACACCGAAGAATAGTGTGGGTGAAATGTTTGAGTGACCAGTAAAGCAGGAGTCAATAACACTGAAGATAAGAAACATAACTTGCCAGAAATGCTAACCAACAAACATCTGCTTCTAGAGAAACTCTAATGTTAAATCCACAAGGTGGTGGCAGCTTTTCACGTGCATGTGTGACCACCTGGAAAAAAATAAAATGAACAGCACCCAGCATTTCAGGGAGGAAACTTCCCATCTATCTGCTAGAACTTGCAGTCTTAACTGTAAGGTATTTCACTAAAATAAGTCTCAGTGTGACAAATATTCTTGAACATTCTTCTGCTGAACTATTTAAGAAGGGAATAAACCCTATGACTGTTTCAAGACAGAAGGACAAGTGATCACATTCTAGCCCAGAGGAGGAAACAAAATGGTGATAGCAGGAGCAGGTCCTCCAACACAAGCATCATGGGAACAGAGGAAGAGCACTGACAGTCAGAGCAAGGAAAGAAGTTATACAGGCCGCCACCACCACAGGAGAGAGGAAATTTCCAAGTTCTCTGCACTCTTCCTTCTTAACTAAAAGGATGAGTTCAAATTAGAATTAGCATCCACAAATATCCCTTGCTTCAGAGAAGAAGGAACCCAGGCACACAGACACCTACCCTTCCAAGTAAGAATAGTTTGAAGTACTGCAGGCGAAAAAAAAACAAAAAGGCAGATAAAAACAAGACCAATTATGAGATTCATAAATCCTGCCAGTCTAATACTACTCATAATTATGTATTAAATGCAATTCATATGTACTTTTATATACAACTATGGGAAATGGTATTTTTCCCCAAGCAAACACAAAAAATCTCTTAAACTGAAGAGCCAGCAGCAGGCCTTGTAGAGATCAAACCTCTACTAGTCCTTCTACACCGCTCTGAAGCTAAAGAGGCTATTTTAAGATACTGGAAGAGTTAAGAGGGAAAGAGGACAGGAAAAGAGAAAAGGAGGATGTGAAGAGAGAGAAGCTGTATATGCAAGAACTGTTTGAGGGAGAATCAGAGCACTGATTATCATGCAGCATCATGTCCTTAAACATATCTATGCAATTTTTCTATTCCAGCCAGTAATTTGCCTCACTTCACCTACAGTGCCTGAGGCATTGAATTCTGCAGCCAGCGACTTCAAATTTCTCACCTGCGGACAGAAGCGGCACTGTAACCTAGATCACTCTGCCCTGTCTACCCTGCGTGCTGCAAGAAGTGTGGCAGCCCTACTGTGCCTTCTGATGGGAGGTAGAAACCCCACACAGCTACAGTCAAAAAAAGATTCGTGCACTTTGCAGCTAAGTGTTGTGGCTAACAACAGCTGAGATAAAAGGCAGTGCAGGCAGGAAGAGATGTCTGCCAAAGAGGCCAGGCACAGGTAGCAACCTGGCAAGGAACTGCTATGAGGAAAGACTCAAATCTTGGAAAGGTCAGATCAACACTAAGTCAATGCAGCTAGCTGGGTCCCTCAGAAGAGGGAAGAAAGAACAGATTTCTAAGGCTCACCTGATCACATATTTATTAATTCTTTAACAGCCACATGTTCAGTAACCACATTCAGACTCATCTCTGCATGGCACCCTACACGCTGGCTTGCAGGTATTGCTACAATTCACCTTCACATGTATTGCAAGGCTCTAAGCTGTGCAGCAGGTACTAAACCTCAGGCCTTTATCAGCCTCCTGGTGCAGAGAAGTCTTGTAGTTTAAGTGGAACTTTGCCTTGAGTGTTCCTTTCCATAGCTGAATCTGGCTGTATTTATAAAGTAACCAGCTTCTGGCATTAACTATATACATTAACCATACTTTACTGGCCCATGGTGTATTTTACTGCTTTGCCACAACCAGGTGTCTAAACCCAGCACTTTCACAGAGGGAATGACATCACTCAGGGTGGTCCATCCAGCATCTACTGCACAGCGATGGATCCTACAGCACTAATCTGCTGTGAAGTTCTGTAAGATCTGCAATGGGCTTGGAAGACAACACATTCCAGTTCAGAGTCCACTAGCATGTGTTTCAGCATCACTGGCAGCACAGTGAGACATGACTTTTTTTTAACCAATCACAGTATTTCCAACATCCATTCTTAATCCAGCTGCTTATCAACAGACAAGTCCTCTCACAAACTTTTCTTCTGAAGCAGCAGCTGTGATTTCAAGGTTGTATGAAGCGCTAGGAGAGAAAGAGCATTTTGTATCATTGTTCAGAAAGCTCAGCCCAAACAGTCCTGCAGCATCCTCATAGTCCAATAGTAGGAAACAGAAACGATTTTCAGCTCCTTTGGTAGGAACCAAGGCAGGAAGTTTCTGCCTTGACTGGTTCCAGCCTCAGTGGAAGCATAAAACTACAGCAAACAAGGCAAGTGATGATACACCATAGGAACACAGAAGTCTAAGATCAGGTGGGGGAGAAATACAGTTGCATCAGTCATATCACCAACCTTCCCTGTGGAGCCCAGTACAACTCTCAGGGGTTTCCCTGCAGATATCAGCTCACATGCCAGTGCACCTTCTCAGAATACAGGTCCGTTGTTTCCTTAAAGACATTGCCACAACCAGACACATCTGCTGCATAGCTCAGAAACTGCTAACATCAATGAGGAGCGCTACTCAGAGGACTTAACAAGTGAAAGGAATTTAAAATAGCTACTGTGTGGTAACAGAAGTTGTCTTCATAAGCGCCATTCAACAAACAAGCAAAGGAAGCCAGAAACGCGCTGGTGAAACGCCATGGCTGCTTCCCTTTTCATAAAGTACTGTCTTCCTGGCATTCTGTCAAGCATGCTCCTGTTTGCATCCCTGGCTCCATCACAAGTTCAAATCACAGCCCATCATAATCCCAGTAATTAGACGCAAGTTGGTTTGTTTTCAGTATATCCAAAAATATCATCTAGTTGTCCAAAGTATTCCCAGCATTTCATTGTAAACGCATTTCTGGGTTAAAAGTCAAAGTCATTTTAGCAAGGTTCCAGTAATTTGTGTAAATTTTGTTCCAGCTCTGTTTACTGGATAAACATTAAAATAACATGGAGCAGTGCAAAACTGACATTCACAGCCTGCTTTCAAAGACACCAGCAGCTTATTCAGAACTTGTAGATGCCTAACACAAAACAGAGATACCTGGAAAACAGCTTGTGGCTGCTGACCCTCCAGAGGCATCACATACTTCATGCAACAAGGTTCATGCTGCCTAAACTAAATCAATATTCATTCTTCCCAGCCACAGCTGCTACACATGTGAAAATAAACATCCCAAAACTCCAACAGACTAAATGGATCATCTCCCTTCAGATGTTCATGTGCAACATGGACAGACCAGCAATGAACACATTTGCTTTCTAAACCACATGGAGAGTTCTACATGAATTAGGCTGGCCATGCTGCACAGCATTCTTGCTTCATCATGTGCCTTAAGTTATTGAAACCCAGCAAGCAGCAATAGTGTTAACTCTCTTTATCACACACCTCAGACTGCCCAGATCCATAATGGATATAACTAAAGAATGGCTGGAGCTGTAAAAAGAGGAGCAGTTTATACAAACAAGACTACCTTTTTTATTACAAAAAACTCTCCATAATTTCAGCCTCATGATCTGTTTGTTCCTAACATAAACTATGCCCTATACCAAAGTCAGGGAATGCACCACTTTGCATAAACCAGAGTTAACTTCCAGCTAGAAGTTGGTGGCTTGCTATTGATTAGTGTATTTTTTCCATCACTAGGCCTGAAGCAATGCACTGACCTCAAAGCGCTCTGGCATGCTAGCAAAACAAAGGAACTTCTATAATTATGAGCCAAAGTTTCTATTAGTTAGCAAACTTGGTATGCTTTAAAAAGGCAGAAAGCTTGAATTCTAGAAGGTTTCAGTTCCTACAGGATTGTTGAACCATCCAACACAACCCTTACAGACCTGTCTTCCAAAAGCTGCAAAACCCTGCATGCAGCAATACCCAGAAAAGACAAGAGGAGCAGCAGAATTGGTACATATTCAGAAGAAAAAGGAAATTATGGCAGCTACTCCCTGCCACTGCAAGCAAGACAGCTCTAGTGTAAATGAAACAGCAAGGCACAAGAGGTGCAGTTCAAAGGCTATAATGCCAGTCCAAGATTTCATTCTTCTTCCCACTGACAAATGCTTAATATGAAACATATGTATGGAGCAGAAGTCAGCCCAACATGTATAACAATCAGATGGCCAGTCCAAGACATACACCAGTCTCTGAGCATGCAGGCAGCAGTCATTCCCCAAGGGACACAAATTGAGTCTCTTGAGACTATGAATAGGACATGAAAGAATTCAGTACCAAACTCTGCATGAGACTAGCAAAAGAAAATACACATGCACCTTGCCCAGAATAATTAAGACCACTGTACATCTGAGAGCATGTGCACACAGCTGAAAGCAAAGTCAAGATGGCCATTTCTCAAACATAGCACACCTGCCTCGCCCAGCAGTAGTGCCAGCAGCTCCGAGAACATAACAGGCTCCAGTGTGCTCAGTTGCCTTTAGGGAACCACCTACTTCAAACTAACCAGCACAGGTCTATAAACTTGCAGCAATTCACTTATTCGTATGTGACTTTGGCAAGGCAGCCTTGAGTGGCAGATCTTGTGCTGAGTCTAAAAGAGTGACTGGTAAGAGGCAGAGCCTCGCCCTTCAGATACCCCTAAGCAGCTCACAGAGACATTCCGTCTGAGGTAGTGCACTGTTTCAAATCCCAAGCTCGAAGCACAGAGGATGGATGGGTGTTATTCCTTCCCCGCATTTCCGTGCGCTGCTTCCATCACCCGGTTCCAAGTCTCGGGTGCCAATTTATATTTCCTTGGCGCCACCTCGTGCCCAAAGTCTGTATTACGGCATTACTGAATTTCTGTATTTTCCAGGGAAAAAGCCACCTGCGGCCCGGCCGTTCCAGAGGCCACACGTTCTGCAGCGGCTGCGCACCTAGAGACAGTGGCACTGCACACGTGTGTAAGTATCGCTGAACACTGTGTTTCACTTTCAGCTGTTACAAAGTCTTATTTAGATAAGATAGGTTGAAAATAATCAGTGGCAAAAGACCAGACGCATTTTGTAGTAATTGAACCACCCTTATCTTTGAAAGGAGTATATTATTATCCATGTGAAATACATAACCAGGGGTGTTTAAGTAACTGAAGTGATTAGGTTGAGGGTTTGTGGTTTTTACTGCAACATATCAATGCTAGACATAACACCTTCACAAGGTAGCTACATTAAAAAGTTCCGTTGGGGGGGTGGGGTTGGCTTTTTTTACTGTCCTCATAGATCATGAGATGGCATATATTTTTTTTTGAAAGGCATTTGGAGCTTCCTAAATGGAAAGTCCAGCCCTGTCATCATAAAGAGGGCATCAGTGTCTCCCTGTCACCTTGCGGCAGCTTCAAGGAGAATGGGACACAAAATGAGTTGGATCTACCCAAATCTAGTGTGAATGCCCAGGAGAGGATGAACATTCCTTCACAGCCATGCAGGGTAACACAGAGAAATGAAAAAAGAGCTGACTGCTAGGAACCACCCTGTGTATAATTACATTCCCAAGGCACAAGATGCCAGTTAAAATGCAACTCATGCCCATTATTCCTTCTTGGGTGCTATACAGATGCAATGTCAAGGACCGCAAAGAAAAAGTTGCAGGTGCTGGCTACACATCTCTTCATCCATGAGGAACACTGACACACACCCTGCAAGTATCATCACTGAAAATTTATTAGTAACTCCCACTGTACTGAGCGGCATCAAGAAAACTAGGTAGAATTTCACACTTTTCTAAGATTCCTTTAATTTCTTCCTAGCCTGAAAAGCAGGGATAAGCAGGTGAGAGAAAGGATTACTGGTTAACTGAGGCAGCTGGAAGAGTGGCTAGTCAACAGCAAAAAAGAAAAAGTCCTTGGACGAAATTCTGGCAAATATAAGTAAGGAATTCAACCCACTCTGGTTTAACAAGTTAGAATGCATGAGTTGAGCAAGTCACCTACATGCAATAGAAGTCTTTCACAACTTTAAAGTAAACATATTACCATAAGGATTACCACGAATTCAAAGCCAACATGTTTAACCACTGCCACAACTCAAGTATACACAATAATTACCACAGCAAAACTGATGTGCAATAGACTGACTTGTTTTCATGCCCTAACAGTTTGAAACTGTTTAATAAAGAAAGCTTTTGAAGTTGAACTTTGAACTGTCAGTTCAAAACAGCATCATGGCAGTCTTGCATCATGGCTGGCAGACAGAAATGTTTATGACAAAATAGGATATCCTTCAGAAGATCACAACTGAATGGCCCACAGGACTATGAGAAAGTGTACCAGCAAAGAAAGAATAGCTGGGCTTTCCAACAGAAGGATTGCCAGTATATTCAACATTTAGAATGAAAAACATTTTGACAACACAGGCACGGAAAGATAGGATGCTATTGAAAAGCCACAACAAGCAGCAAAGCAGCAACCCTACTGACATCACTGAGACTTGAAAAGAGGTGGATTTACTTTTGCCAAAAAGTACATGACACTTGAAGCAAAGGCTATGCACATATCTTGGCCCACACCTCTAGTTCTCATCAGTAACCTACCCATTATTTTTTGCCAGGCCCCATTAAATCAGCTCAGCAGGTAACTTCCATTGCTAGAACTGTTCAGAAGGTCTGGACCACTGCTGTGCATCCCACTGGGATGCAGCAAAGGCTTCTGCTTGTGTGTGTTTGGTACATTCATGTCTAAGTCCTGATCTGGAGCAGCAGAATGCACCTGTGCTGTACACTGTCAAACAAAGCCACAATTCTAATCTCACTCATTTGATCTGTGTGGGACAGAAGCACAATACACAGACACTGAATTCACTCCAGGAAAGAACAAATCTTTCCCTGTACTTTATAGTTCCAAGTCACTGTTGGACAAAATGCAAATATATGAGGTTATCGCTTGAGATTCTAAAGAACTAGAGAAGGAAGGGAAAAAATTTTCTCCCTTACTGACAAGGTGCAAGGAGGCACAAATTTGCATGAAGCTGCATCCAGTCTATTAACAACAGCTTTTGCAGACATATATTGACAGACCAAAGCCTTTTGCAAAAGAAAAAAAACCTTGTTCTCATCTAGCAATGCAAGCATGTAAGTTTCTATGCACCCTTTTGCTAGAGAAGGAGAACAGTTCAGTGGAAGAAGCAAGAGGCAGAGAGACGAGCAGTTCTAATCCTGTTGTGATCGGGAAAGTTAACCTGAGTCTGCCTCTCCCCATGCGTAAAATGGGGATAATTAATCCTTACTTAACCATGTAAATTAAATAATGTTTCAACAGTGCTGCAAGTGCCACATATTAATTAAAGCCTATGCAATAAAAAGAGAAGAGGCAAAAGTGGAGCACTTTTCTACTTACCTGCAAGTTGAAGGTTGTGCCGCAATTTCAACAGAGGAAATACTGGGCACTTGGAAGATGAGACCTTAAATTATCATTCAGTCTCAGAGAGAAAGATTTCTCCCTCTCTCTCTCTCTCATATGCATGCAGCTATCAAGTACATGAAAGCCCAGCACTCATATTCTGAATTTCTTATCATTTCTTTGCAAAGCAGTAAACTGATGTTAACCATGAAAATGCCATAAACAAATACACATAACCAAAGAGAAGACAAGCATCATAGGAAGATCCATACCTTGAACACCTTCCAGAAGCAGATCAACCCCCTTTCTATAAAAGCTTAAGGCAGTTTCATAATCTTCCTCCTCCTCCTTCTTCAAAGCCAATTTTATTAACTCGCCTGCTTTCTCCAAGTAATCTTGCTTGCCTGGCTTGGGTTTTAAGCTTCCAGTAAACAAACCATGGCTTTCCTTTTCTCCTTCAGGTTTGCTCCACTCCTGCTCAGGTGCCAGTGTGGTTTGTACTGGGGGTTCAGAAGTAACACCAAGGCCAACAGCTCTACTGGGAGAACTTTGGTTGGATGCCATTCCATCGTCTAACTCGGCAAGAGAATCTACATCGACTGTCAGAGAGATCAGGTCGCTGTCACTGGAGAAGCCTGAAAGTCAGAAAGACATTGATTTCTCATATACCTTAGGAGCCTCCAAAATTCTTTATCCCATTCAAAGATTTAGCTCTTTTCACTTATGCAGCTTCCTCAGAATGCCCTGACTGTAAAAATTAACTACAAACTCTGCAGAACAACTGCTCTTCATTTCAGTACTGGAAATGAAGATATCAACATGTAATACCCAAGTTAAACTTTCAAAGCAGCTCACCATTGGACTCCAGGAAATTACAAAACTAAACCCGTGCGAGTGCTACTAGAAAAGTCAATCAGCAGGAGCCAAATTACTGTTGCAAGAAATCCCAACATACTGTTTTAAATCAGTACAATGAAGCATCCTCAAAACAGTAAGTCTGGAGTTGCACACAGTTACTGTCAGCTTATGTATCATGCAGCACTCAGCTCACATTTAGCACATATAGCCTTCTTTCATTGCTAACATGTAGTAAAATAAATTACTTAACACCTCTTTCACTCAAATTTGAGCTAACACATTTTATTTTACATTTGTCATAAGTCACTCTACCCTTACTGCAAGCTGACCTTCAGTAACTAAAGCACAGGAACTTTTCATGGTTATTTGGGAGTAAATGGCAACAAAGGTACTTTACATATATACCATTTCATTCCATAAAAATTAGCATCCACTAAAGACATTCACTCAATTATGACTTTCTAATGATTTGATTTCCACAAATGTAATGGAAACAACTTCTAGATCTCACCTCCACATTCCGACTGGCTCGTAAGTGTCACATCATCAAGCCCACTTAAATCCTTTCGAACTGAAAAGGACAAGAATGACAAATATGTTTCTGACATCCTTATGTACAACAGATTACACATTCACTTGACATCAGAAAAAAAGAGCATGACCCTCCTACAGGTAAAACTACATAATATGAAACTGCTCTTTGACTGGCTTTTAGATATATCCATCTGTTAACACACCATTAAAATTGGGACAGTGATATTAGGTTTGCCTTTCTCTCTGCTTCCTCACACTCCAATCCACCTAATTTCAACAGCAGCAAAACTATAATCCCTGTCTCTCTCTGCTCTGATGATTTATTGCTAAGGAGACTTAACACATGAAAGTTTTCAAAACTGGGACCTACACACCAAGGAGGG
>VZRN01004772.1:999006-1032267 GCA_013397935.1 Dasyornis broadbenti | reverse complement strand
GGCCCCCCCACCACAGGGGGGGGGGGGGGGGGGGAAGCCAGCTTTCAATCTCAAAAGCATCATTCCAGAATAGTACCCTGCGTGAGACATACGGAGCAAGCCACAAATTTGGCAGTGCCACCTGGATATCAAGTAGCAGCTTGTTTTATCACCTTGGCACATGTACCCACCGAGGCACCAAAAAAGGCAACAAGGTCAAGACATTTAGCTGCTTGCATGCACAGAGAAAGTAAATTCTGAGCTAAAAGCTGGTATCTATTTTCTCCTCTTATTGTCAGAGTGAAGAGTTTATCCACATTTCCAGGTAACATGTTCTGACTTGCTTTCAAAAAGTATGTGGCAGCAGCTGCTGCCACAGCAAGCAGCTGACTTAAAGGCAACTAACCCAAACTTTCTTTTACATTTTGCAACTGTATAGATATATGAGTTTTCTATTTATGGAAGAGGAGTAAGAAGGCACTGCAGAAATACTGCTTTTCGAAAAGCCAGCAGTTCCTTAACATGAGTGAGAGGATAAAGATATGAAGGAACAAATTACCAGCCACTCTGTCTGAAAAGCAAGGGACAGTGATACTTATGACACTAGACTACTTGAGAGGGAGGGACAGGGTGCACAGAAAGCAATGCTCCCGATCTTCTCATGGAAGGGACATAAAGTGAAGTGCTCATGCAGAGAAGAAAACTGCCTGTGTAGCCCCCAACCCTGCAAGAAAGAAGGAAAGCTCACAACAGAAAAATTGGAGGAAGACAGAGGATTCATTAACTAGGGTAATAAAAATAGGCCATTCACTTGCTCAGTTTAGGGGCAGCAATATCAAATTTGGAGTGGAGGACTGAGCATTTATTAAATACCATTTAGAGGTATCAGATGGTGGAAGCAGAGCTGATTGATGAACAAAGACAGCAGAGAGAGAGCATGAACGGAAAAGCTGGGGGTTTTGGAAGGGTATTCTGGCCACCCAGATTAGAAGAATTAGGGCCCATCCACCCAGCAGATTTCACACAGATTCAAGTTTCCCCTCCCTACAGGCCAAACAAAACTACATTTGCTCTTGTCTTGTAGCCAACTGGACCAGAAGCTGTATGAACACAGCTAGTATGGCACAGAGCCTGAGCTAATAAACTTTTCTTTAGGTCAGGTTTAGAGCCCAGAGCTGACACCACACAACAACAGTCATGGGGTTTCCAGTCAGCTCATGGGGTAGGAAGCACCTCAAGTGCACAAGCTTATTTCTGGGAAGATAATATGTATGTGGTAAAATAGAAGGAGAAAAAAAGGGAATAAAAAAAAATGAACTTCATCAGGAAGTTCTCTAAAGAATCTGGTAAGGTAATTGACATAAAAACACTTATGAAGAGAAAGTTGGACATCTGAACATCACCCCAGGTACCCAGAGAAGAAGACAAAATAATGGTTTGTCCAGAATTTTAGATGAGAATAATGATGCTGAAATTGAACACAAATTTCTGTACTTGTCTTTGCCTTGTGCGATTTCACCAGGTATCTGAGAGGCAAACACAGTCTCCAAAAACTGGTAGAAAGCCTGGGTAACCTTGCCTCTTGAAAAGCAGATTCTTATGAAAGTATGAACTGCCAAACTGCTTTTACAAGCAAGATAACTATTGCTTGACTTGGTGCAAAAACATTTCTACTACTGTCAATTTACATCTTCTACCATTAAAGTGCACACCTTCTGCAAAAATTAACTTTGTCTGGAAAGAACAGATGAAAGTGAGAAAACACAACCCACCCTCAAAAGCAAACAACAGCACCTGTTAAGAGTTGGATTTGCAACTTCTCAGTACAACAGCCTGAAGGAGCAGTGCCCATGTGGAGGCCCTTGGATGCTCACAGAAAGTAACACAGTAAACCCGTCACAGTTAACTGCCATAATCAGACTGGGAAAAATCAGATGCAGGCAGGAGGCTCTGAGGAGAGGCGGGGAGAGGACTCAAGGCCGAGTATTGCCACTGCCATCTAGAGGCTTTAAAGACAGATGTTTCCTTCTGTCTCTAGTCTCCCCCCCATATCAAAATCTGCTTTCAAACATAAGAAGATATGAGCTGAAAGACACATAGGTTTTTAGAAAATATAACTCCACAAAAGTCACATTCAGCATCTCCAAATCCTGTGCTCATAGTTGTTCCAAGTATCCTGTAAAAGCCCTCCAGCCGATTCAGAAGGGTATCAAAGAATTTTTCTACTTTACAGCATTTTTTCTTTTCAGTATTTTATCTGACATAAAGGAAGTGGTTTTCTTCTGCTAAAAATGAGGGCCTTGTGAATAATGAATAAAAATGTTCACATTAAGCACTTTTAGAAGCACTCTTTATTTTATAAGGCACAGTGTAAAGTGAGTGCATTATCAGAATCTGGAATGTTATATTTCACAGACATCTTTAAAACCCTTTAAAACTAGTTAGTAGTATTTATCATAACTACTCTCTGCAACTAAACAGCTCTATATCTTTCCCTTCACAGAACAAAATATTGGGGGGACATTAGTTTATTAACATCATAGAAGACACTACAAAACAATATGCAAAGCTCACCTCCCATATAGAATACACTGAACAACTAAGCACCAAGTTATTGACATAGAGAGATCCCAGTGGCAAGTCACACAACCTCAAGAAAAAGAATAAACCAACCACTGTTAGAAGACAAAAGCAGTTTTTGTTATGCAGGGATTGTTTTATCAAAGTAAATTCCATGCCAGAAAGATCAGAAGAAATTCATTAGTCAAGAAAAAAATCCCTTCCCAAATAAGCTTAGTAAGTGTATGTGTATTAATGTGGATTTATACATGAGTGCTAAACAGTTCCAAAGGAAAACTTTGGGATTGGAGAAGAAATTCCTAGAAATCACAAGGACCAAGCATAACTCAAAAATAATAAATATCTAAAAGACTGCATGGTACCCAGAGATGCTTAAGCTAGCTCAGCCTGAAGAGGCAGGCAAGAAACCTTAGTACAGTGTTTATTTGGGCTGATTGACCCTTCCTTGCAGCTCTACTACTCTTCAGTACGAGTGCCACTAAAATTACTCTACGCACAGCATCCAAGTCAGCTTGTGCACCTTTAGAAGCAAACTTCCAGAAATGCAGACGTGGCTCTGCTGAGCCCGACTTCTCTTCTGTCAATCCCAGCTCAGCACTTCTGCCATACCGAACAAACTGGATGCCAATGGTCCATGAAGAAATATGGCACTTGTCATTTATGAGCTGCTTTAAAAAGATCATGCTATGAGGTTACGTGAGAAGAGAAAGCAAACCTTCAGAGCTGCAGTCAGACAGGTTGTCAGTCAGAGAGTCAGACAGAGGCTCAACAGGACCAATCAGCTCAGAGCCATCATGCACCTCTCCACCCTGAAAAGAAAGAGGGAAAGGAATTACTCAGCTGCTGTGCTTTATGAAAATTCTCATTGTATAGAAGCGATAGCCAAAATTAAATTTCCTAATCAGTGAATGCTCCATTACTTAATTTCCTAATCAGTGAATGCTCCATTACTTTAGAGTTAATGCATTTAATTAAACCATATAAGTCTGCAAAATGAAACCAGGACTTTTGGTTAAGCCATCTTTGGTTGCCACAGACTGTCTAGGTATCTAAATATTTAGTGTACTGAAGCCTCAGAGTTCTAAAGCACACAGATTTGCACACCCAATCTAACAGGGAGGGAACAATAATGCTCCTGATCTCTTCTGTGACAGAGCCTGTGCCCTTCAGTGGTGCTCCCATACTCAGCAGGTCCCTCACACAGGACTGTCCAAACTAATGTCCCACTATCTTGAGCTCAGTCACAGATGAGACTTAACAAAGATACAAGAAGGACATTCCTTTTCAAGCCTGAAAGGAATCAAAGGTAAGAGAAGTGACAACACGAACAATTCATAGCACTAGAAACCACCTAAATGTTTTTAGCATTTTTTAAATTTCTGCTTCACATCTCAGGTGCACATGAGACACTTTCCATGCCGCATTAACAGACACTTCACCATTTTCAAGGCCACGTTACAAACTGGCATGGCTAATCTGTCTTGAACTAGCCCTGCACATCTTCACACAAGCCAGCTCATTCTTCTGGAGTTTATAATATATAGATCCAGAGAGCACTCCCTTCAGATGCTTCTAAGAATTCATTGTCCAAGTCTTTCTCTACAACTATTTGCACAAAACCTGAAAAGGAACAAAGCCACCCATGAGCAGAGCTAAAGGACGCAGGCTGAGCTGGTGACAGTCCAAACCTAAGGCTCTCTTACAGGAAAACATGACACCACATCAGCTAACAAATTAGCCTAAATTATTGCATTTGCATAACTCCCCTTGAAGACATAGTTTCTCCGAAAGAGATATTGGTTTTCTAGTTTTATTCATTTCCTTGCAAAGCCAGAAAAGGTCCATTGGGAGGCTAAAATTAATACTTTTATGAAGAAAAGGAGGGAAAGACAAGTCTGAAAAAGTACCCAAAACCACAGAAGTACTTCCAAAGAACTGAAAAAATGTCAATCTAAATAAACCAAAAAGTAAGATTATCTAACTCAGTCTCCCACTCATTTATTGCCACCAAAGCTTAAAGAAAATTATTTCAAGTATTTTAAATAACACTGTAATAACTTGTAATAACTTGAAAACAAGGGAAGAATTTTAAGCTTTGATGTAATTTTACTTTTGCATATATATAATTTAAATATACTTGACACATTAAAATGCTTAAATCCCATCTCAGCCAGATGAACATATCCTTAATTCCAGAGAGTTACTATCATGGGTACATCTAATTTTATGCTTATGAGTTTGCAGACCATTTGACCAAGCTACTGAAAATAAAGAGCTTTGAAGGAACTATTGATAAAAACAGCTGTAATAAAGAGGAAGCCCATATCAATGTATTGTCCTAAAATTTATTACGGAGACTGGTTCTCACAAACTCCAGCATGTTGGACTAGTTACATGCCAAATTTGTTGCTGTGGACCTGAGTCCATAAAAGACCCTAAGGAAAAAGTGTATACAGTCTGCACTACCTTGGTTTGAAACTATAAACACTTACTTAAAATATAGGAACAGTGATAATATTTTTATTACCTCCCCACTGAATACCTGGATTTATCATCACAGGTTTTACTCATTATTCAATAACAAAAATATCAAATCCCTTCACCTGAAGTTCCTGCAAAGCTTTCCTGCAGAGGAGTGGCATGGCTTGTTTTTTAAGCCACATTTCCAGAGTGAACGGAAAACTCCGAGACCTTTCACAAAGCACGTCAGACCAGCTCACTGTCACTCCATGGTTTATAAAGTAAAGCAGAATGAGCACTGTATTTTAGTAATGTCGGTAAGAAGCAAATACTTCTGCAAATACTAACCAACCTTAAAAAACTCTTCCAGCTGTTTGCTGTTATAGAGAGCAGGGATATTGGCAGAAAACTGCAAGAGATCTTCAGCACATTGCCTTCTTTCTTCAATCACAGTTTCGTCAAATCGCCCTGGAACAGACACATAGATTGACAGTTTTAGAAATAACTACACATTTATTTTGCAGTAATAACAAGGAAAGAAAACAAATGAGACAAAAGCAACCTTCTGTAGACAATGCCCTGAGTCTACGAAAGTCACTCCAACGCTTCAGGAGAACATAGCAAATCTTCAAACTTCCTATTCTCAATTGTCCCTAGAGTCCCGTCTTCTGCAATCCACTCGGATGATGAAAGCTGGCAGCTACGACAAGAATCCTTCGCCCTCTCATCGTAAGAATATGTGAGGCAACACTCTTGATTAGCCAAGAGACACTAACGGATGTCCAGTGTTATCTGACAATAAATGATACATGCACAATTTGACAATATGCCAGTCAGTGTCAGCCTTGATTATGGCCCAAATCCTGTAAGGAGCTGAGCAATCTTCATGTATTCTCAAGAACGCACAATATGAGCAAGTAGTAAACAAAGTATTGCTAAAAGCCCCCAAACAGATCTTCAATTCCAAGGTGTCATTTATGGAGGAGACAAAGTGTAGGGGAGATGGTGAAGCCCTGCTACCAGGCACTGAAGCTTTCCTCTGAAGTAGCTCCATGCAGACAGGGTCTCATCTCCTTCTGGATTCAAGAGGTAAACAGAGCTGGGAAGCAGCTCATTTACTAAAATGTATGAACTTTCCTTTTACTTTACCCAGCACCCAAAACATTCCAATTAGAAAAAAAACACTAAAAAAACAATTCCACAGTTCACCTGAAGAGATTTGCTTCTCAGGAGAAAACCCTTAGATTGCTACCTTAAATTCACATCCTTCACAATTGCACACAACTTATTTTAGCTTTTTATATCAACATCACTTTGTTGTTAAAATAGTTACAAGTTTACAAAAGAAAAAGGGCAGAGGTTAACAGTGATAATTGGAGGAGAACAGAACAGATATTGCAACAGCTATACAGAGGGAAAAAAAGGACTGGGAAGACAAGTTCAAGAAACAGTACTGCTATAACAGCATGACCAGAAAAATAAGAACCACCTGTGACAGCTCTGTGGCATTAACCTTTGAAGAGGACAAAAGAAACATTGAATACAAAAGCAAAATTCATTTATACTTAGAGCAAGCAAAAAAATAATCCCAGAAGAAAGTATCAAAGCAGGATCCTTTCCAGAAATTCTTCAAGTAAATAGCTCCTGCCCATGCGGTACCAGAAAAAAAGAAAATAAAACTAAAAAGACACACACATACTCACAAGATCACAAACAAAGCTTTTGGGGCTTATTTTTCCCATGAAAGAAAAGAAGAGACATCATTGGGCTAATTTTCAGCTGGATTGGTTCCGTGCCTTGCTCACCCTGCCGTTTCAGCTGTACAAACAGGAGCAGCTGTACAAAAGCATGAGCAACAAGCAAGCAGAAAGAAGGCAAAAGCAATGCTACCACGTTGAGTGGCAACATTGAAATCAGGCCCTATTAAACTGCTCATCAAATTTCCTAAGTCTTCAGAGCAACACTGGGGGTGCCTTAGGGCTCTTGGTTCATTCCATGCAAAATTGGACATCATGGAAAGAAAACAACTTCCCTCAGCAAAGCACTCCAGCATGGGCCAGTTAAATGAGTCTACAAAAATCACACGAACACTAATACAATGCAGTAGAAAATCAACTGTGAAGAAGTAAACACCAAACAATACCAGAAACAGACAACATTTGCAAGAAAGTAATTCTGTAAGATGTTTCTTCCTCGTTTCTCAAGAACATCTGCCTGTTTCACCAAATTCAATAAATACTAATTTTCCTTATCCACATCTCAGTATTTCCACTGGGCATCAGATCAGGACCAGCCCCACTAGGCTGTCCAGTGGGAATGCACTGATTGCCAGGCAGCTGCAAACCTCACAGGTATGAGCTAAGCCTGCCTGGGCCTCAGCAGCACCAAAGCACGTGCCCCCTTCTCACTCAGCTGCCATTTCACAGGCTTTGCAGAAATATAATTACATTTGCAACCACCTTCACTCTCAAATTTAGCTGATATTAGCCATATAAGTAAGGTCTGACTTTCTAACAGCACAATTACACAAGCCTTAGTTTCTTAGGAAGCTGAGCTAAAAAAAAATAAAAATACATGTTTGAACAGAGCTGTTAAAACATTAGTCACTGTCACATTTTCCAACCCGTTAGCATCATGATACATTATCAGGAAAACTGCTTCTGGAACTAGAAGACTTTGGGGAAAGGAAGAACATAATTCAGTACTGGTTCAACTCACAGACCACCCAGCATATTGCAGGCTGGCATTTTAATTCCCACACAACCCTGCCTAACTCCTTCCTCCTTTTCTTTTTTCGTACTTTCAAGCAATGTTGTATTGCTCAACACTTTCATTATCACTCTTCTCAAGTAAATGCTCAAAGGTGCTTACACAGCCAGCTGACTCTTCAAACATTTCTATCAGGATGTCATTCTGCATCTAAATCAACATTATTTCTGCTACTCTTTACAATCTCTCAGACACACATAAACTTCATTATAGTGATCACATCTTTCCAAGATTTTTAAGTGTCAGCTACAACTTCAGCATATAACACAGTTGTTATTCCTCCAGTGATGATCCATTCCAAACTCCCTATTTACATGGAAACCAAATGTAAATTTCTGTAAAAAGAATCCACAATTAATTTTGTGGAGCAGACCTGAACAACAAAACACCCAACAAGGTTTGTGTTCATGTTTCAGTTAGTTTCTCACAAGACTTCCTACTGTACACACCAAATTCACAAATATGTTATTTCATTCAGTATCTTCAAACACAAAAGGCATCCTTATGTGAGCTTTATAATGTAAATCATCTTCCTGACTCATGCTAGCAAGTTGTCAGTATCTGGGGATTTTTTGTTTCCTTTTTGGTGGGGTGAAGGAGGTGCAGTATTTTTTATACTGGAGTATATTTCTGCAGTTGTTAGATACAAAACATGCAGACTTACCTGTATTTTGCTAAAATGCCATGTATAGTCAATATATGGAAATACTTAAAAGAGTCCAACAACAACAACAAAAAAGTAGTTTGAAAGTACTGAAGAAAATACGTTGATGCATGTTAGGGTAGGACAGTAATCATGTCCCAGATATAGGTATCATAATTTTAGCAGCTGGATATGTTAGTTCATTTTAGATTTCCATGACCAAGTTCACTGAGGTTTTCCCTATAAAATGGGTGGAAAAGGTTCAAGTGAAGTACAGAGAAAGTCAGATGATTTCTTTTTCCCATCCATAGCAAGTTTCCTGCTTTGATTCAAGCAATTCTACTGCAACAGCATAAAAACACACACACTTTGTGGCATGACTTTAGTTGCATGAAATATAGAAGCATAGCATGACATTTGCTTTTAAATACATCCCAGCTCTCCACACCATCTCCTGAAATTCTGAATGCTGAATAGGAGATGCTGCTCAAGTTTAACACTTCTACAACAACTAAGTGCGACTGTCAGAACCACTAATGCTCATGTTGCAAAGTGCACTCTCTGCAAAACAATAGGTACATACATTATTTAAAGTACAGGTATCAAAAAAAAAATTAAAAACCCACCAGCAGTTGCCAGCAGTTCTCCTCACAATTTTAATTAGAAACTAGTCTAAAAGCTGCAACAATTGTAACATTACCACAGGGAAGAAACACTGCAGAAATGCTCCATCAAAGCAGCTAGGAAACAAAAGATCTTGAGAGAGATGGACCTTGCAGGTCACCACTAACAGAAGGAGACTGAAAACAAGTTTATCAAAACCTTGTTATCGACTAAGAATATATTTTTCCTCTAGTATAAAAAAATACTAGGATTTTTCTGAAAATAAATGCTTTAAATTAAAATACATCACATGGCAATTACTATGTGTAGAATTGCAATGAAAGGATACACAGTAAAATTTTATGTTGTAAATTCAAAAATAATTCTTAAGTTGGAGAGCCAGACAGTTCTGTTCCTTTCAGCTATGTACCCACCTTTTAAAATTTGTTTTTACACTGCCTCCACTTTTCTGTATTATCCTGTGTATACATTTAAATACAGTGGGGTTCACTTTCATTTAGTTTTAATTTCAAATAGCTTTTTAAAAAATAACTGCATAGAATGTTTCTGTGGACTTCCTTCTCTCACAATGTACATTGCAGTCACTTTTGTTCACTAAATACAATAGAAGAAAGATGTTTTTCAGAAGGGATTTCACTCAATTCTTCCCTTGCTTAGAGACCTGGTGCAAAAATCGTTAATTTGCATTTATGGCAATTTTAAATTAAGATATTAGAAGCCTATACTCTCTTCCACCCTGATTTTCTTTAACCCCTCTCTTTTCTCCCCTATGAATAGCTACCATATCTTCTACCTGAAATTAGATTACCCTTTGCAAATACTAGCTTTGTAAATAATTTGTCCAATGAGAACTCTACTCTGTAAATCAGATATAAAATAATGTCAGAATGAAACTAATACTACATTGTCTATTTAAGCATTATTGGCCCTGCTCAGACACAGCACCAAAACTTACCCGACTTCCAACTTCATAAATAAGGAAAAATAAAATTACATTAAAGATAGGTATAATTTGGCTGGTGTGAAAGACTAGTTTAAACCAGGAATTTTACCCAGCTCTAAGCAGAGAGCCACAAAATCAGAGATCAGCTTCACAGATGCATGCCAACAAATGTGAAACACGCTGGATAATAAAACCTACCAATCTGAGACACAGAACATTTGGGAAAATAGGCTCTTGATGAATGCCCAACACTGCTAAAAAATGCTGCATAAAGAAAACCTGCAAAAATCTGCACTAGATATGCACCAAAACACACCAAACACTGTCTGGTTGCTAAAATGTGCTCAACACATCCACACCCTGCAAAAACATGTATGACAATAAACACAAAAAACAGATCCAACACATGAAAACTGCAAATACACATAAAACATGCACTAGAGGTGTGCCAAAATGCTAAAAATATGGGGGAAAGAAAAAAAAAATTGTGGTAGCAGGATTCAAAAAGAAAAAAAAAAAGCCAAACCCATGCTGAAGTGTGCTGTATGTTTAAAAAACCACCAAAACATATTTGAAACATATGGCAATGGAAAGCAACACTGCAGCAATGCCTAAGAAACAAAAAACATTTTTAAAAAGTGCAAAAATGTCAGGAAAAAAAAAAGGGCACATAGAAAATTCACGCCAAAAAATGTCAAACATGCTGGACACCCAAAATACCACTGCAGTAATGCCAAACATACTGGGACAACTCTGAAAGAACCAAAGCCCACACCAAAAAAGCCATGCAAAACCCAGACCAGAAACAAGAGCATATGGCAGGTGCATTCAAAAAAATGCCAAACACAAAACACCACACAAGGTGCATGGAGAAACCATAAACACAGGCTGAATGCTAATTAAAAAAAAACAAAACAGAAAAAGAGCAATCACCAAACTAAAATAACTAGCAAATATCATGAAAAGGCTTTAATAACCCCAAAATGCCTCAGACACTGACAAGCCTGCCCAAAAACACCTCAGAAACTGAAAACCTTGCCAGAAAGCACATTTAAAAAAAAAAAGCATCTGGTAGACTCATGTCAAAAAATGCCAAACATGTTCAAAGACGAAAAACCATCAAAACACCCAACAATTGCACACGGTAAATTCATGCCAAAAAACCCCACCAAATATACTGGAAACACCAAAAAAATCCCACTGAGTAACTCTTTAAAAAGCACACTGAAAATCATACTGCATATGTACGCAAAAAAAAAAAACCCACCAGAGAAATCCTGGACAGAAATAACATCATAGCCATGCTCTAGGAACCAAGGCCACATCTAAAAACACACTCCAAATCCACACTAGAAACCTTGCCAAAAAAGGGAGCACATGCCAAAAAAACACCAAACATGCTAGATACTAAACATGCAAAGTTCATAGAAAAACATAACATAGGCTGGATGCTTATTAAAAATTAAACCAAAACTAACTTGTAAACTCCATGGAAATGCCTTAGTAACCCCAAAAGCACCTGACAAACCAAGAACTCCAACAGAAACGCCTTAGAAGCCAAAAAACCTGACGAAAACCACAGAAAAAGACCATGTGGTAGATTCATGCCAATAAAACACCAAACACACTGGATACTTAAAAACTGCTAAAACTACCAATAATTCTCTCTAGTAGATGCACACAAAGAAAACTCAAACTCCAGTTGCATGTTAAAAAAAAAACAACAAAAAAAAAAACCTCCCCAAACATAAACTAAAGAGCGCCACCAAACCCATTCCACAGAGTTAGAAATCCCTCAAAAATACTTGCAAAGCATGAAGTAAATGCACACTAAATAAAGGTCAAACATGTTCAACTCACTAACAAATGCTAAAAAACTGCTTAACAGCCTGCAGTATATGCATGAAAAAAAAAAGAAAAGCTACACCTAAGAAACTCTGGATCCAGCAAAAAATCCTACATAAAATGCTTCAGCAATGCATTAGGATCAAAACATCTTGCCAAAAAAAGCAAAAATTCACACCAAAAACTTTGCCAAAGTAGTAGGTACATGGTAGATGTTTTCCAAAAAATACCCTACATGCTAAAGGCTCAAAACTATGTGGGGAAAAAAAAAATAAACCAACCACAACAAAAAAAAAAGCCCATACATACCACAACCACCATAGGTTGTGTGCTTAGAAAAAACTGAAATTCACTAAAATAACAAGTGTCATAGTAATTCCAAAAGCACTTTAGCAACCCAAAAGCTCATCTAAAACCAAACCAAATGCACATGATAGATCCATGTAAACCAACGCCAAACACTTGTTGGACACCTTAAAAAAAAGAAAAACTTTAAAATGCTTGCCTAAAAGGCTCAAAAGCAGGTGGTAAATGCACACCAGAAAGCAACAGTCAGCCACACCCTAGAAATGCTTCAGAAACACTCACAGAGCACGCAGCAGATGCATGCAAAAAAGATGTCAAACATGGTGAACACACTAAAAAATTGTTGAAAAACACTTAAAAACCCAATGGATGTTGTGTGATACTGTGTGATACATATGCACCGAAAAACAGCATCAGCATGTGCTGAACACGAAGAACATACACTAAAAGAAGTTTATTTTATAAACACAACTGTTAAAAAAAGAATGTGGTAAGTGGAATTCCATACAGTCACACCACTTCACTGAAAGTCCACCCAGTTCATTCATGAGGACATACATCTCAGGACTAAGTTAACACCTATAAGAGAGCTAATTCCTTTTTGTCACCTGTTTCTCCTGTAGACTCACAATCCTCTTGCAGGTTGTTTTGGTGAAATATTTAGCCTGGTATATGTAAAACTCATCTCAAAAGCCTACTAGTTAAAACTGACAATTGTAATCAAATTCTTAAATAAAAATTCTTTTCCATAACAACCACTTAACGCTTTACTACAGCTCATCACTAAAAATCAGTCAGCTCATATATAAAATATTTTGTCCATTGTTCAAGTACTGTACACAAAGCTAACATGGACTTTATGCTCCTGAAAACGGGGTATGTATGTTATAAAGATACAGAACACATGCATCAATAAATAGCCACCAAGATGGAGGCAAGGCTATAAATACTTCTTACGCATTACAAAAATAAATAAAAGCATCAAGTTATGATACCAGCACACCTACAAGTTGAGTAGTAAAAGCACATGGAAAATTTTCCATACAGCTACATAATAAGATGTATTTATAGATACTGAGTTATCAAAGAATTTCAGCAGATCAGTAAGAAATTATGCTTACCAAACACTATGGCTTTGGCAAAAGGTGGAAAGAGCTCTGTGTGTCTGCATAAGTTTTTATGAATTTGCCAGAGATCTTTGTGCAGTTTCTTAAAGTCACTGTATCTCTTCCAAACGACTATCTGGAGCAGAGAAATTAGAGAGAAGTATTAGTGAGGTTCTTTGTTCATATCACATCACACCACAAACTCACTGGTTTAATCATATCAGAATATTAACCTCAGCAAATTTGTTTAATAAAAATATACAATCTGAACTGCCAACTGTAACAAGCATTTAAAAATGTTTGTTTTCTGTCCCCAGCTTGCATTTTGGCTAACAACACTTGAGTGCATAGAAAAAAAATTAAGTAAAAGCTGAAAGGAGAGCAAAGGCAGCACTGCTTCAGTCACTCTGAGATCCAGACCTACACAGAGAGCCAGTAAGAGAGGAAAAAATGCTGAACAAGAGTGTCGCACTATCCAACATTCAAGAGTTCACTGTGCCTGGCGCAGCTGCAGGTATGGGCAAGAGACACAGCAGCAAAAGAGAAAACCAGGGAAGAGAAACCAATACAAGCAAGGGATTTTTAAGAACAGTCCATTAAGCACCAGGACTACAGAATAGCTCCTGAGTTGTGTATATAAAGTGCTGATCAGATGTAAATGCAAGCCCCCATTTTAAATGTTTTTTTTTGTAATAACACCAATAAAAAAGAGTATGTTCCTTTTGTAATCTAAACAAAAACTCCATCATAGGCATGTAAAGACATCATCGGTTCATTATAGCAGTTAGTCCTGATCTATCCTTTCCAGAAAGAAGCAGTCTTCTCCCAGTCAGGTATCTACCTTATCCTTCTTCCATGCCATTCTTCCTTTCAAGAAAAGAGAACCCAGTACAAAAACCAAGCCAAGGAAAGAAGTAACCAATAAAATTTATACTTGACTGCTAACAAGTTAGCTACCAGGATGAAAAAAACCTAACAAATATTTTTTATATCCTGACCTCGTTTTGGGTCAGACTCACTAAGCCATCATAATAAACCTCAACTGTAATGCAAAGTGATTAAAGTAGAACAACAGGGAAAAAAAAAACAAGGAGAGACTGCATGCATTCAGCAGCTGATTCCACAGTTGCATCAGTCAAATGTCTCAATTAACTTAATACAACTAATTACAACTAAAAATATTCCAAATATTTCTCAATGATTTAACAGGTTGCCTTCTCATGAGAAATCATAATTGAAAAAGCTGAAATTTTCTTCAAGTAAACCAGATTTAGAGCTAAACAAAAGGTTTAAATTTAAAGCATTTTTGCTGTTGTTTTTTTTTTTAAATACTGCAGTCAGAGACCTTCTAAGTTTCAGCAGATGCAAGTCCTACACACAAAACAATGCAGATGTAAGGTAAGAGGATTGTTAACAGTGGATATGCAAGTCTTTGCAACACTCACCCACCTTATAAACTCAGCTATACTGTAACCAGCAGTCCTGATTCAGACTCCCTTATTGGCACACATTTTCATGACTTAATTGCAGCTGGTACTCAGTGAAGTGTAACACACAAGTGAGGAATCTCAAGAAGGCAAACTAGTCATTTTGCTATCAGAAATAATAATTTTTCAATGCTGTATTTCTATCTAATCCAATAGGCAGAAAGTGGATGATTTGCACTTCTTGAGCAGCACGCATATAGAACATAAAATTGCTTAAGTTGGTGAATTCTTTAAACATTAAGTTACTGTATTGTCAGTACTTGGAGAAACATGAAAAGCTGCCAGAAAATAAGAGCATGAGATTTCATTCCACTAAAAAAAGTATCATTTTTCACTGCCACAAGTCAATAGTCAAGAGGAAAAAAAATAAATATCCATAAGCAACTTGCACAGCAAAAGCAGTCAAGATGATCCTAAAACCTTTCACAAGTTCATGGAAAACATGCCTTTGCATGCATGTGGCTCAGAAAAGTTAGTAAAACTCCCACTCTAACATAGTCATTAGAAATTAGGTTTGGAGGAAGGACACATTGTACTTTGAGGCCCAACGAAGCACAGCAAGTATATCACAAAACATATGTTAGACTTGTAATGCAATAAGGTGCTTGTCACGGCTAGAGCCAGTAGATCTCTATTAACTTATGCAACTCATCTGTTCCACAATGAACAAGTCTTCCTCCTAAATGAAAAGAAAAAAATACACAGGACTACCCTAGATGCAATTGCCTTACACACCACATTGCCACCATCAGTCCTCAGAAGCAAGGAAAATTAAAGTTAGGTCCACTGGCCTTTCTGTATCTACTAACTCCTGCATACAAAACTTCACATGAATTTCTTTCATTCTTTTGAGAAGGAAGTCCTTACAAGGTTCTCTTCCTTCCTGCCCCAACAGCAACAGCTGGGATTACACTGAGTTGTAATCAGCTGCAATGGGAGAGATGCTCTGTGCCAAAAGACTTGTGTCCCAAAGGGCAGCCAAAAGAGGTGACAGAAAACTGCAAGTAGAGTTGAGGTCACAGCACACAGCCTTATGTGCAGCTGTACATATGTAACGAATATATTAACATCACAGCTGTGGCATTAAGAGACTCCCGAAGGAGGAGGCAGGCACAGCTATGTGGTCCTACATAAATGTAGGATGTAGGTTGTATGAGACAGGTCCTAAAGCAACAGAGTGGTTGTGTGCAGAACATTTTCTCTTTGATTTCTCATTAAGCATTCTGGAAAACTGAGGCAAATTTATTTTCAGTGGGAGCAGGTTAGGGGCATATTCTTTTTCTTTCAAAGGCTGCCCACAGTTCATTTTTTATCATAAAAGCCCATGTAAGAGAAAAGCTCTCAATACCTAGGTTTTTCTGACTACAATTACCCCTTAGGCAACTACCATCTAGGATATTCCTTGTGATAACCAACTATTTTCAGATACTTGCTTATAACAGAATCACCCCACACCCAACATGCTATCACATGCAGAATAATTAATTTGGTACAATGCAGGGTGGAAAAGAGCAACTATCAAGAATTTCATCTCATATTTATGTCCTTTTGTTGTTTGGGGCATGTGAAACTCTGCATGGGTAACCTGCAGCCACAGATCAAAGCAACGACTAAAAGATATGGTTTTGCTATTGTGTCAAAACTACTTAATATATATTCATGCAATACTCTAGCTGAAAGACACTTACAATATATTTTTCTGATGAATGGACTCATCAACAGCTCTTTTAAAGTGCTTTTCCTCACAACTGAAGATTAAGGTAATGGCAGAATGTGCTCATGGATAGGTTCAATTCAGGAATCTCCCTGGAAAAGGTGAACATCAAGCTACAAACTACAGTAATGCAGTTCTAAACTAGATCCATGACCATTTCTGATTCTGACAGGTTATTTTAATTTCCTGTAGATTAAAAAGAAAAAATTGCAAAAAGCACAAATGTTCATGCTTGCCTGGTTCTCAAGATTTCAAAGAAGGATGCAGTAAAGGGGTGTTAGATGTATTAGCCAATTCTCACTTCTGCCAAGCCACTAATCAGTAACTCACATTTGACCACACAGAGATACAATGAATTCATTTATGAGCACTTCTTTCATCAACTATGCACATTCTCCTCAACTGTAGTAAGAGACTGTGCCAGTAACTGAACATGTGCATGTTACACGATGTCTGAAAGGCCATAAGGTTGTGCTTTCAAGGGAAGATTTTGCAGGTACATAGTGTAATAGTAACCATGTCAGGTCATTAGTCAAGAAAAAGATTCGGGGGGGGGGGGAAATAAACGATTTCCTAATTTAAAAAAAAAAAAATCCACAACGCACACACGGTACATTTTTCTCTCTCAAAAAATGGGCTCCTGTGACAGACTTTTGAGGTATTTAAGAGGCATAACAATAGAGTAGAACCTTACTCATAGCCTCTTCAGAAGAGGCAAAGAATAAGCAATTTTAAAGTTTTATCAGAGTATATCACTGGAAAATACTAAAGGAGCCTCAGAGAGATAAGCACAGTATATGTGGCTCGCAGTCTAATCTCTCTCAACTACTCCCTGCATTCCTCCATTTTCCATCTTCACTAATAGACAGTAATGGTGTAGGCTTTTCAGTGAAGCATTGGTTAAAGAGGAAAAGAGTACCTACAGCTGAGACCTAAGACTTGAATTGTGGACTGATCTCTAATTTTACCAGTAGGAGTTAAGTAACCATCAATTTGCCAATTCCAGCCCCGAGAAAAGAGCTTGCGAAGTTATCAAAGCAGTTTTGTCATCAAAAGACACTTTACTCCCTAAGACTTTGTTTCAAGTCACCATTCATCACTGAAGGATGAAATGCATCATGTTACACTAGCTACTGTTTTTAACTATGAAAGCTAAAGACAAATGGAAACATACGAAAACTGTTTGCTCAATTACAATGACAAAACACACAGAAACTGCTAAATTACATCAAAGATGCTTCAAAAGGCAAAGGGTGATACATAAAGACATCTGCACAAGTTTAAACTGTTACCTCCTGGACATCCTCTGGATTTTTTCTTGAGACAATCTGAAAAGCAAAACAAAAATGAAACCACATAAGTCTTGGATGTTCAGTTTGAGAAAAGTTAAAGAGTAACATACAATGATTTGTTGCTGAAGAGAAAAATCTCTTCAAGTCAAACAGCTGCATGGTCCTGTGCACTCAGAAAGTTTTCATTTACTTTTAGAGAAGTCTAATACCCAAAGACAACATGGTGAGGGATTTCAGCAGCAGTCAGTTGTGATCACAAATAAAGATGTGTACTCTGGGCAAAATGGCACAAAAGGCTTCTCTCAAAACAAAGCTATATAGAGCACATCTCCTATCATCTTTCCAGTCTCCTCCTATTAATTCATATTAGGGCCACATTACTCCCAACAAGAAGAGCTCATTAAGGGTACTTGGCTTAACAGAAGCTGCACACAACCTCACTGTGAATGTGAGGATTTGCATTTAGTAAGACAGCATTTCCACTTTACTTACAATCACTAGAGCACAGACACGTCTGACTATCCTTGCGTATTTGTTTCTCCTTAAAAACTCTTTGCCTAATTAATTATAAATGACTTTGTCCAGGGGAAAATTGCAGTGAAAATCACGCTTGGCTGCACACCATAGAGAAGCCTGTATTTCGTCAGGATTTTTTTTTCTTTAAATAAATATTGATCGCCAAAGCCTTTGTAATCCAAGTTTTGTACTGGTCTTATAAACAGCAGTAAGAGCATATCCCCACAAACATACAAACCAAACAGAGACATCTATAATTCATAACTACAATTATCTTGTGCAAATCAGTATATCCTTCATCATAAGAGCCAAAGCTGTTTAACAAAATAATTAGTCTATTGTTAGCTAAAGCAAAATAGGGCATTCTCAATCCAACTGGGACTATCCTCAGCGACACACCCCAGAATAATTGATGCCCTGAAGAGGTGATGCATGTAAGAAAGAGCGGGGAGCCCACACTACTTGCACCCCAGAGACTCACACACCATCCCACCATACCGCAAGCACCATGCAGCTGTTGCTCAGAGATGGAAGTCACTGAATCCACATTTCCCTCTTGCTAAGTGACAATAACATACCTCTTGTATTCCCCACATACTTAGCTCTCTTCCTCCCTTCCATTTTTCAAGAATCCTTGCCAAAGCCTCCAGCACAGATTTTGTACCATAAGTTTACTATAGCCCAGCCACTCATCTTTGACACATTTTGGAGGAGACAAGGCAGAAAAGTGTTACCTTCTCTAGCAATCTCCCAAAAGACCTGAAACATTCTCCTTCACAAGTCTTAGTTCTTTCTCTCACCTTGCACACCAAAGTCCTCTTCTTCCAGCGTAGTCTACATTGATAAAACCTTTCTCAACTTTCCCTCACTCTTGAGTAATCTAACATCTGGCAACTTTACCAAATGTTAACCTTGGTGGCTGTTGCGCTTTCATTCACCACCTGGCAGTTTTTAAATACAATTGGTGAAATATTTCTAACCTCCTTTTCTAATAGCTGGCATACTTGATGCAAGGAGCCTGTAGAGCTGGGGGAAGAAAATATCACAGGCATGGCTACACATCACAGAGAACACCAAAGGGCAGACACCAACTGCTTTGCTTTGCAGTTCACCTTTAGTTAAAGCCTTGCAACAGTTTTGGCAGCCAGGTAAGTTACCAGATGGGCAGAAGGAGACCCAGAGAGATGAGTAATTACCCAGCCAGTTAGTAAGAATCTGGAATAAAACCCAGAGGCCCTGTTTCACACTTGTTCTTATGTTACACCACCTTCTTTATCTACCAGCCATGCCAACTTTAAGTCAGTATGTAATAATTTATGTGTTGTCCTCCTTTGTCCTTCACATCCTTTTCTGAAAGTCAGTCTCAGAAGAGGTCTGCCCCTTCTATCCAACCTACAGTCAGCCTAGAGACTTGGCAAAGATGACCCAATCCCCCAAATTTTCCATGTACTTTTTTTTAATTCTTCTACAAGGATCAATGCAGACAGTTGCCTCTGCAAATCTGTAATACAAGCAACTTTAACCTATTTTCAAAAATATCATTAGGATACCCACCAATGAGATAAGCAATGCGTAGTTACTGCACTAGGCTTTGAAAACGGAGATCCTACAAGGATCCTCACCATTGAGAAAAGTATTTCAGATTATCCCATTCTCCATCTGACCTGCAGATATCCAACATAACTCCTTAGAATATTAATTATCATTAATAATTTCAATCTTCCCAATTCTCTAAACTTCTATTAGTGGCCTATATTTTCATGCATTATTAAAGAACACTCCTCATATTACAACTTCCTAATATCTCTATCTTTTCCTTTGCTTTTGGAAATGGGTATTAAAAAGCCAATATTCATTTAAACTTGTCTCCATTTATAATTATGCCACAGTTTACAAGTAAATAAAATATATATTCTCTGCTATACAAATAAAACTTTTAAGAAAGAAGCTCCAATAAGGATGGACCCCCTCAGCACTCAGAAGCAACTGCATAGGTAGTTATGTCTTGGACCAGATGTTTAGGACATGCTGAATGAGTGCTTTCTCATCCATGACTATTTATCTACCACTACACTGAAACAGAAAGCTCCTTTAACTTCATTTCACAAAGGATTCACTCATATACCACACTAAGGAACCACAAATCTTCACTAATACATACTGACTACTCTAGATCTCAGCCAGAATGATATTCAACACAACGGGAAGATCCACCTCAACTTTTTTCCTGGCAGACCCCCAAAGTTGCTGAGCTGATGCTCAGCAAATACAGCTGGAGTGCTGTGATATCAACCATGGAGCCAGATCACCGCAGGAACAGGAGGAAGGAATTGGAGGAAAGCAAGAGAAAGGGTACCTGATATGTACACTGAATCATTCTTAAATCGTTTTATTCAATTTCCTAAATCCTCACTTCAAGTACTACACAACAGATTACCAGACAGAGCCCTGCCGAAATAAAAGTTATTTATACTACTACATTTGTGAGTCCAAAGCATCCTTTGCTGCAAAATAAAATGAAATAATTTTTCACTTTGAGGATTTTAGCTATCAAACACTGTATAGCAGTAATGATCTCTGGTTAGGTCAGTTGAATTTGGACAGCTCACCGATTAATCAGCTCCTTGCTCTGTGCTAAACCACAGGCAGTCAGTGTACCACCTGATTCTGCACTGCCTCGCTTGGAAAGGCACCAGAGCACTCACAGTTTATGGGACAAGGAGAGAGAATAACAGCCCTAACTAGTTAGCCACAACTTGATTTTGAACAATTCTACAGAAACCAAAACATCACAGAGAAATTTAACTGGCTTTAGCCAATAAGAACAAAGTCACTACAGTAAAATAAGCAGCAGAAATCTTGGCTTATTCCTATTAGTCCCTGTTGCACTGATACAACTTTTTAGTACACACACAAAGCCCATCAAGAGTTTCTGCAGAAAGATGTGATGGCACTGTTCTCCTCTCTGCCTGTATTTCAGGAAAAGCTTTTTAAATAAAAATATCATAGGAAAAATAACTCTTTTTTTCTCTTGGACTAAAAAGAACACTTTAAAAATATTTGTTCCATATTTGTGTTTGGTGAACTTGGATATACATATTTGACAAAAAAATTATTAACAAATTTTTAATTTTACAAATCATACAAACTGATCATAGGCTAACAACCTGACACTACAATATATATACATACACAGAATGCTGTATTCATTGAATTAAGAGAAGGGTGTATTTAACATACGTTGCTCTCACAGGCAGGATGTCTACAGCTGCAGTAACTACAAGATCACAGGACATCTAAATACATTCTGCCTGTGACACTTTCTGATGCTCTCAGTATATCCAAGCACACCTGTGAGCTAAACTCCCGCTCCTTTTGCACCTATTCCCACATATTTACTTACTCTCCTCCCTTTTTTGGCTTAATAGGAAAGTGGAAGAGAAAAGAAAGCAAGGAATTTCCCTAGGCGAACAGACGGAGCTTTCAGCAAAGTCAAGCGCCACACCAGCTCTCCCAATAAGTGTAGCAGCTTTCCTGCTTCTCCTGCTAGGCCTGATTCCCCCTAGCCCTCCTGCCCGCCCGGGCTGGACCCTCGTGGGCACGCTCAGGCTCCATGTGCGGCTCAGGCAGCTGGCGCTGCCAGCGTGGGCGTGCTGAGCCCACACTCCGCTCCCTCCCGGCTCCTCCCGAGCGCCCTGCTGCGCTGCGGGGCTGCCAGCAAAGCTGGCCGATCCCACTGCAACCTATCCAAGAGATTTGGGGCACAGAAACGGTGAACAAAAAAGAACGAGCTATTTGTTTTTCAGCTACTCTCGCATGCCCTGCAATGGACAGCAAGGAAATTGAGAGTTAATTACAAAGCGCCTCTGAGGCCATTACAACGTCGTGAGGCTACAAGTTTGCAGGCGGCGAGAGGGGCTCGGCACGGGAGAGGCGGCCGTGTCCCACCTCTCCTCCCTCCATCCCACCCGTGTCCCTCACAGGGGCTTCCGCGCCGCGGCCGGCGCGCCAGGATCCCCACGGGCACGGCCGCCGCGGGCGCTATTCCGCACCCAGCGGCGGCTTTCCAGACCGAATGGGGGNACGGAGGGGGGGGCGGCCCGGCCGCGGGGAGCCGTGGGGGCCAGGGGCTGGGCGGCGGCCGCCGCCTCCCCCGCGCCGTGACCTTGTAGACGGTGTGGCCGCGGGGGTGGCGGCGCGGCTCCGTCACGGTGTAGAAGCGGGCCAGATCGGCGCCGCGCTCCCGCGGGCTCAGCATCCTGCTGCTGCCCCCGCCGCNCCCGCCCCGCCCCGCCCCGCCCGGGCGGTGCCGGGGGCCCGGCCCGGGGAGCCCCGCCCGGCCGCCACGGGATGCTCGCGTTTGAGGAGCCTCGGCTGATGACCTTTCCCCGAGGCTGAAAGTCCGCGCTGTGGGGATGAGGCCGAGGCGTAACGGCCCAGACATGGCAGGCACAGCCCGGCGGCGCAGCGGCCCCCTTCCAGGTGTTCTGCGAGGGCACGGCCGTCGGGGATTTACGCTTGGCGGGGACTGACCGCCGAACCCTGTGCTAACCCAAGCGCCCATGGCCTCTACAAATCTGTAACGAGTCCTTGGTACGCCGCACCCAGCGTTTGCCGTGGGCTATTTTAAGCCATGCTGCCCTAAATCCATAGGCCTGTAACGCAGAAATGATTCACGGATTTTAAAGAGAAATGCTACCAGAAAGGCAAGTTTGATGGTTATTGAGTCACCATGATTTGTGTGTTGTGTCTCCTCCAGGTTCTTTAAGCTGTTCCTGGACTTCTCTCTGTGGATGGGCTCTCGTGCACCCACAGGTCTGCGGAACACCTTGGTGTTAGAAAGCCCTCCAGGGTTTTAGGAGCATTGCTTCAGTTCTAAGGAGCATAACTTTGTGCTGCACGACCTTGTGCTTTCATAAGATTACCTTCTATTTCTTGTCTGTAGTGTGATCTATACCAATGCAGATGTCACACTTCAGATTATGTAAATGGTTACAGTTTTTTTAATCACTGTGCTTTCATTCATTTAACTGCAGATGTTTTAAAAAACAGTTTTTCCTTATCATGTTATTAATATATCTCTGCTCTCATGCAGGTTTTTGACCTAAAGTATTTAACGATACTTAATTGCGTGTCTTTGTGAAAGAAGAGAGTCTCTTTTACTGAAGTTCATAGTAAGCAAGTGCCTCTCCTTTGAGGAACATTTTCTTAAGGAAGGGGGAAGAAAGAGGTTATTGGTTGTTACCAGCTCACTTGTCACTCTCACTTATCTTCTGAGAGAGGAAGAACGTGTCTTTTACATCTTGTGCTGGTACATAGAACTTCATGGAAGTTACATAAGTTATCAGAGGTTTGCAAATTCAAGTATCTGGGGGAGAGAGTCAGTGAGTAACTAAAGAGACAAACACATCAGGCTTAAGACATGTACAGAGCTGAAAAAAGCAAGAGGCAGGGAGAGTGTTCATTTGAAGTTTGCCCAGCCCCTGCACATTTCTAGGCATCTGCTGCTAACCACGTTTAGAAAGCAGGAAACTGAGCTCAGTGGACCATTGATCTGAGCCACCGTGGCTGTTCTTATGTGCAGCGTAATCAATCAAAGCATCCCTCAGTGACTCAGTAGCCTCCATTCACTGGGGAGTTTCAAAAGCTCAAATGACGCATAAAATAATTTGGCTTCTACTTACAAATCAGAAGTTGGAGATACCTGATTCTGAAGAATATCTTTTCACATGGTATAGCCAACACAAACTAGTAATTAGACAAGAATAAAAAATCCACAATTAAGTGGTATTGGTTTATTAAGACTTTTCTAGGTCAAGGCAAGAAAATCTAGCAACACTGAGATGAGAGACAATTTGCACTATATTAACAGGTTAGTCTTTTTTTTATCTTTTTTTTTGTCTATTACACAACTTTTATGCTTTTTAGCACATCTTCCTTTTCATTAAGACCCAAAGCTTCAGTGATTTCTTTTTTTTTCGGCATCACTATTAAGATTACTACTATGTAAAAACCTTTGAAGTGACAGATCAATTTGGGTACCCCATGTAGGTCAAAATACAAAAAATAACTACATGCTATGTGTAGATTCTGCTCCTAGAAATAACAGCTGCTGTTGTTGCTATAGCTATGGCTTACTGTCTTTTATCCTAGAAATACATCTAAAGATAAGAATACAAAAATTCAGAAAAGAACAAACCACCAAAACAAGATGGTCTTGAAAATACAGTTTGGGAGATCCTTTACTACATGTGTATTATAGGGCTAGTAGCTTTGCTCTTGTATTATATTGTAGAGAAACTAATGGAAAATGGATGGGTATTGGAAAACCCAAAGTGGATTTGACACATTGCCTAACTAGCATGCTCATCACTGCATTATTTCAATTCCAGTCTTCCCTACTACTCCTGGGAAAACTTCAGATGTTATTTACAGTCACTTTTATGACACATATAAAAGGAATGCGAAGAAACAATATTTTACTTGATTACAGTTCCTGCACAGGCATCTGCACTATTCAGCACTATAATTTTTCATATGCGTTGTGCTACGTTTCCTTACAGTAAACGGCCAGCATTTACTCTGTCCTCAGGAGACCTCAAGAAAGCGTTTTAAGTGCTTATTCAAGCAACATCAGCAGAGCCAGAGGATTGTTTCTGCAGTTGGTAAGCAGCAGTGGGTCTGTCTGTGGGGTCTGCAGGGCGGGCTGGTCTCCTCAGCAGAGCACCTTCAGCTGCATTTTAAAACCCGACCATGTTGAAATACTTGCTTGGGTGAGTGTGATTTGGTTTTTTTTCTGCAAACAATTAAACATTGTGCTGCTGCCCTTGAAATGTACAGCAGCTCTTTCTCAGCCCCTTTGACCCTGCAGGAGCACACGGTGATGCCAGGGAGAAGACCACGTGTGGAAACTATCGCAGAACATGCTGAGTTGGAAGGGACCCACAAGGATCATCAAAGTCCAACCCCTGGCCCTGCACAAGACATCCTCAAGGGTCACACCATGTGCCTGAGAGCGTTGTCCAAACGCTTCTTGAACTCTGCCAGGCTTGGTGCTGTGACCACTGCCCTGGGGAGCCTGTTCCAGTGCCCGACCACCATCTGGGTGAAGAAACTACTGCATGAACACTGTGTTACATCCATTTAAACGCTTCAAAAGCCCGCAATCAGGCTGCCTACACGCCGCTTTTGCTGCGCTCTGGAGCGGGCGCTGCCCCGGAGCGGCCCCGGGCGGGGAGCGCGGGCTCGGGGGCGTCACCCGCCCGCGGCCGAGATGGCGGCCGGGCCTTGGCGTCGGCTTCCCGGACTAAACATGGCCGCAGGCCCGGCCCTTGGACTACAAGTCCCAGGAGCGAGCGGGAGGGCGCGGCCGCGGCCCGTACCGGGTACGAGGCGGCGGCGGGACGGTCGGAGCGCGGCGGGCGGAGCTGGCGCTGCCCTGGGCTGACCCCTTCGGGGGGCACCGGGGTTTCGCGGGGCCGGGAGCGGAGCCCCCGTGGGCCGGGCCCGGGCCCGCCGGGAGGTAACCGGGGCTGGG
The DNA here is from genome assembly GCA_013397935.1 of Dasyornis broadbenti. Classification (NCBI taxonomy): domain Eukaryota; kingdom Metazoa; phylum Chordata; class Aves; order Passeriformes; family Dasyornithidae; genus Dasyornis; species Dasyornis broadbenti. Next base: position 1,006,466 of record VZRN01004772.1, on the reverse strand, counting down.
GATGCTGGTGCTAAAAGCCCGCCATTAGGCCGAGCAGGGCCGCGGTAAACAGCGCGGCGCGTTCTGCCGGCGGTGGGGGACGGTGGGGCTGGGGGTTTAGGAGGGAGCAGTTTCTCAGCACTTGTCTACAAAGCAAGTGTTTCGGAGGTTTTTGTAAAGGATTGGTGCCTCTTTCTGCTCCATAGTAATGCTGTGATGTTCTGGGGAGCGTTTAGTTTGTGTGTCTGCTGGACTACGTTTGGTACGCTGTGGCGGAAAAGGGCTATTTCAGGACATGCCGGTTTTGCTGAATATTGTATTAGCGATTAGAGAGTGCCCAAAAGAGGGCAAGGAAGATGGTGAAGGATCTAGAGGGGAATACATGTGAGGAGCAGCCGAGGTCATTTGTTCTGTTCAGCCCGGCTGAACAGAGGGGAGACCTTATTACAGTCTACAACTTCCTCCTGAGGGGAAGAGGAGGGGCAGGCACTGATTTCTTCCCTTTGGTGACCAGTGGCAGGACCCAAGGGGATGGTCTGAGGTTGTGACAGGGGAGGTTTAAGTTGGTTATTAGAAAAAGGTTCCTCACTAGAGGGTGGCTGAGCACTGAACAGGGTCCCCAGGGAAGTGGTCCCTGCACAAAACCTGGCAGAGTTCAAGAATTGTTTGGACAATGCTCTCGGGCATATGGTGTGACTCTTGGGGTGTCCTGTGCAGGGCCAGGGGTTGGACTTTGATGATCCTTGTGGGTCCCTTCCTGCTCAGCATATTCTGCCATTCTGTATTTCAGCTTATTTGCTCAGCTGAATGGCAGCTGGGATGTTCTCACTTCAGTTCAACTAAAGGCATACCAAACTTTGCTATCATTTGCTTGTAAGCTCAAAATACACCTTCTTACTTAAACAGTGAGGAAGCTGAGACAGATTATTGTCACTCGGTCTTCCTTCCCACAATTTTGCTGAGAGACATATTTATTTTTTCTTCTTAAAAAAAGAAACAAATAAAACCCCAAAAACAACACCTTTTTTTCATGGGTTTAGTTGCTGAGCTGTGGTTTGCCCTTCTGGAAGAGAAATAAGAATACAGATTTAGTCTTAAGCTGATGCTAGTGAATGTTTGAGACTTAGTACCTTTATTTCCCTGTCGTGTTGGCGTTGGGATTTGAGCTAGATCAGTGTCTTTCAAAACAAAGTTCTGACTGCTTGCAGGAAAGTGATCTGATTCCTTACAAATAGCCTTATGATAAAGTTAATGCAGCATGCAAAAATGACCTTTTGTAACGATCATTCCTCTGGGCACTTGAAGATCTGACACTTGAATTCAGCAAGGCAGAAAATAAATCATAAATAGTTACTGAGATAGATAGGGTGTGGACACTAAATGGCACTTGTAAATAGGAGGGGAAAAACAGATGCAAGATCACTTTGTAAAGTCCCATTTTGCATATCATTTAGATAAATGTTTAAATATCTTGTATGTATGTATAAGTGTTTGAATATCATGTATATGTTAACTTGTAGAGGAAGAATATGTTGTCTAAGTCCTGATCTGATGACTTTCCTCTACAGCCTTCTACAGGGGACAGTAGTTGTGTGCAAGTAATGAAACCTGTGCTTTTTTGGTAGACACTCCATGCTGCCCCGCCATGTGCAGAGGCTGGGCAGAGACTGGATCACCCACTGGAATGGCTCCCAGATACTAGGCTTGAACAGCCCAGTTTCCAGCTGTATGAGATGGGCCGGACACTATCCTTCCTGGGCTTCCTTTCCACTTCTTGTTTCAGCTGATTTCTCAGCAAACTGGAGATTCCCTTCATTTTTTGGACCTTGGAGACGATTTCAGAACTCTAATTGGCATCTTGATAACAACACACAAAGTTGTTGCTTTCACCTACCCAACCCAAGTATGAAATCTGAGGGAGAAGAACCATTGACAAAGAAGAGAAGACTCAGTGGCCAGGATGATACTTCAACTCCTGAACAAGAAACAAGCTTATCTAATCAGAAGGAAGTATCTTGTCTCTCTGTAGCACAGAATGAAGAAAAACATGGCAGTAAGAAAGGTAAAATATGCTCTTTGCTCATTTTCCATGTTTATTTGTAATGCTAAATAGACCAAACAAGTTAGAGTTACAAGCAATATTGCCTGCTCCTTTGGAGTCACTGTTTTTCTTGGCACCCCTTTCAGGAAAACATGTCTTAAAAATGGTCCAGTTTTGTAATGCTGTTTGGTCAGTAAACTTGTATTTTGTGCTGTCAAATAGTCTACCAGAACTAGGTTCACTGCACTTGGCAGTAGAACACAGTCACTTATGTGAGGGTCTGCCCAACGTGGAGAGTCCAGGGCGTGGTTCAGACAACTCTCTCTCATGTCTCTGTCACCGGATGATGTCTGTTAAACTTGGAAACTCTAAAAAGCAAAAAGATTTGGCTGACTTGCTGTAGGGCCGAGCTGGGCTGGCAGTTGTATTACTTGTACTCTACCTGAGCTCATAAGCCCTGCTGGACCTGATCTGGTTTCTTTCCAGACTGGTTGAGTTATCTGTGACCTAGAAAACTGAGAATTAGTGGACTGAGATTTAACAGTGCTTGCTTCCAGTGTGATGGTGTGATTTTTGTTTTTACAACTGCATTCTGCCCCTGGCATGTTAGCAAGTTTTGTGTCAGATTATGTCTGACAGAGCAAGCAGCAAGTGTGCTTATCCAGCAAAAAGTGCAGAGTTGTCTACGGGGCTCAATAACAAACTTGCATGAAACTTCAAAGTGTCTGTGTTAGCTTATTACAGATACAGTCTTCGACATCACATCCAAATATTTTACTGGGTTTTGTGCATATTAACAATTTTGTCTACTGAGAAACAAATAGAGGGACACAGTCAAAATTACGGCTCTGTTGCGTAAATCACTTCCTTAGCAAAATAAACTGGAAATTATATTATGACTATAAGGGGCAATAGATGCTATCAGCATCTCAAAGGGATTTTTGGACACAGATATCCATAAGGCTTAGAAACATCATATCCATCTTGAGTAGGCAAAGGAGAGGAGTTTGCTTTGTACCTTAATTGCTGAGTCCTCACTTAACTCTGCTTGACGTATGTTTATCTGAGAGCATGGTTGGCATTGTGGTTCTTCCTAGTCACCTTTGGTAAGGTGATAGCAATTAAAGACACATGCTGAGGAACAATGTGGCTTCTCACGTACCATAGAAACAGAACTTAAAGCCTTGCTGTATTCATTGCAAACTCTGTAAAGTCTTAAATAATCTAAGCACAGCAGTGAAGTTTACTACCCAAATAGGACAGGTGGTAACAGCTATAGCTGCAGTCTGCCACTGGTTGTTAGCACAGGTAACTGGACCTCAGCTTTCTCTCAGATGAGTTCAGATATAAAGAGTGAAAGGCATCTCTGTTGATGAGTTTTTAAGTGGAGAAACACATTTCTTAAAAATTAATTGGATGCTTAATAATGGGAAGATATATTATGAATTTTCATACTATTAGTAAGTGTAAAATTAGAAATGGCAGAAAGGCAAAGGAAGCCTTTTCAGAAGTTCTTGGTAATTCTGAGATTTACTAATTTCTTAATTTCTCAACTCACTGAGGAAAATTATGTCCATTATTTGTTTTGGGACTCCTGTAGTAGACCCTATTGCAGCTTATGGGTGAGTTCTACAGACTGTACACAGTCTAGAGGTGATTGATTGATTGATTCCTAACCCTTTGTTAGTCACGGATAGAGAGATCAACAAGATGCCCATGTACTGCTGTAAAGAATGTATCCCAGACTGACATACACCATCTCTGCTGAGGAGGCAGTGGCAGAAGGCGGCATAAGACTCACAACAGACTGGATTTGGCTTCCCAGTTTGACAGCTCTTCTACAGGAGCAGGGGTTTGGTCTGATTGCAACAATCTCCCTAGAACATGCCAGTTCCCCTATTTCAAAGCAGTTGAAATCCAGGGCATATAATGATTTTGTATTTTTGTTTTGGGGTTGGGGGGTTTTTGGGTTTTTTTTTTTTTTTTGTTTGAGCATTTTTTTTTACTGATGCTTATATAAAGTTCATCTTAAATAGAGGGTCTAACTAATTGATTAAGCTTTTGTAATTATTTAAGCAATTAGAAAGACAAGTAGTTGTCAGTAGAATGATTTCCAAGAGCAATAAGAAGTCATATTGTCTATTACGTAACTTTTTTCTGCTTCATGTGCTTTTAACAGGAACCATCAAAAGACGCTGGGAATATTTCTGTCAGCAGAGTAAAACAATGAAAATCACTGAATATAAAGGATCTCACCAAAGCAATATAGAAAGTGAGGCAACATTTGATTTTACAGTCATGTCCTACAATATTCTCTCACAGAATTTGTTGGAAGACAATTCTCATCTGTACAAACACTGCAGGCAGCGATTGCTCTTCTGGACATACAGATTTCCCAACATCCTACAAGAAATCAAAGAGCTGGATGCAGATGTGAGTGGAAAATGAGCATATGGATGTTTCTTAAGAACTGATAAACTGAAGTAGCACATTCTGCTACTCTGTTTTGGGGTCTGAAAAAACACTGCTGTGGTCTTAGTTGGTTGTAGAGTTTATTGTTTGTTTTTGAGGACACATGAATTATTCTATGTCTTAATCAGGAAGTCAAGTCAGTAAAATTTTGCTTCAGTCGTTGTTCAGACCGACAGAAGTTCAGTGATAGAATCCATCCTGTTTGTGTCAGAAAACAGTACTGGATAAAAGTAGTTGTATTAGGGACGCCACAGAAAAACAGCCTTGTACCATTTGAAAAATGCAGTTATGTTAGTATGTAACCAGGAATCTGGAAATTAAAGTCCCCTTCAAGCTCTTCCTTTCTTCCCAATACATTTATACATACTGTATGCATATATCTTTACAATTAGATACCTTAGATACCTTTCTGAGAGGAGCAGCTGCTGTCAGACCCTGCTAGGTGCAGGTGCCCTTTCCACTGAGAAATTTCTTGCTAAAGGACATAGACTTTTAACTATTTCACTGGTTGGTACTGTAATCCTAATGGGAGCAGGGACTTCAGAATGTTGCTTGGATTTGACTCTCCCTTGAGACCTTGAATGACCTAATGACAGCTGGGCAAGTGAAGTGTGTTGGTGCAGTTTAGCAAGCAGGGGTAATTTGCTCCCCTTTGGGAACCCAGTCCTTTATCTCAGTGCTGAGGGGTTGTAAATCTGTGTGTTACTGCAGTCTGCAGGAAGAAGGCTCAAAGATGCCCACAACTAGAGTAGGACTCTGATCTTTGTGAGTCCGTTCCAACTCAAAATATTCTGTGACTCTGTGAACTCTCTTAAATGAGTATTTTGAGTTTGATCTTTGGTTCAGGTTCTTATGTGGAAGCTTGTTTTCCACCCTGTAGTATGCCATTGGCCTGTTCATCCCTCCTCTCTGGCATTGAGCCTTCCCCTGAACTGCTGAGAATGTAGTAGCAGGTTACTATTTTGATTCAATTTAATCTAACCTCTGAAAATGTATATCTGAGGGTGGGAGGAATTGGGGCTTTCTTCATAATCTTAAGGAGCATTTTCTATAGATGAGTGAATTCTTTTGTGGGATTATGGAGTCAAAAAGCTTCCGAGTTTGTTTTTTTTAATGCCTGTACAGACTGGCCAACAGAGATATGCTGTGGTAGTATTTTGATGTAGTTACTAATATATTTTAATTGTAAACTTTTGCCTTAGGTGCTTTGCTTACAAGAAGTCCAAGAAGACCACTATAGAACAGAGATCAAGTCAAGTTTGGAATCCCTGGGTATGATGAAACTCTTAGGACCAATACATTGTCTTCTCCCTGCAGGGGTAACCTGTTACCCCTTCGGAATTCAGTACTAGTTTCCTGGAAAAAAAAACTCACAGATTATAGAATCAAGTCTTTTGCCATCATGTGCAACAATGTAGTGTATCCTCTTTTATAAATTCATCAAACGCTCTCTTGAAACTACCTTAATGTTTTTGAGCAGTATTCTATTGGGTAGCTCTTCAAGGACATATTTTTCTGGCTTGAAACCTTCCAAAAATCAGCACTAAATGTTATCCATGGTCAGTATATATTCATTAGTTTTTATACAAGTGCTGTCAGTCAGTCTGAATAGTCTGTCTTGTCACTCTCCCTCTTGTGAATTTATGGAAGGAACACATTGCTAAGGGTTTGATTTCATTGCAATTTAAACGGATCTAAACCTCCTGTACCCTGCACCGCCTCCCAGTCCCAGGGCGCCACTTCCATCCTGGTATTGGCTCTTGTCTGATGCCAGGAGGGCATGGTGAAGGAGCAGCACTGGACTGATAATTTTTTCTTTCTCGATTAGTTGGGGTAGTCTAGCTTCCAGAATTGAGTGCAAAGAAGATAGAGTAATCACAGTACTGATTGAAACCCACTTGAAACATGAAACAACACTGTGAGGCCAGGCTTGTGTGGGCAAGTGAGCTTCTAGCTACTGTACAGGAGGATCCAGAGCTTGCTTTAGCTCTTCCTTTCCCCATTTCTAACTCGCAGATGCATGTCCTGCCCCTTAGCCTGAGCTAGTTCTGGCACTCATTAAGTGAAGTCCACCAGTCCAGCAGAATACTATTCAAACTAATTTTCTTTTTCTGGGTTAGTTTTCTGCTGGCTTAGTGAGTTAGCAGTAAGTGCTGCAACAAGGGGCAGGAGCAACATGGCCTGAATCTGGGAGAGGGGAATGGGAATCCCCTGTTCTAGCCCTGGTGTGAACTCAGGTCAACGCACCCTACTTCACTGAGGCTGTACTTCATGAATTCATGTGGCCTGGGCAGGGCAGAGAACATTTGAAAATGGCAAAAACTAGATACTGTTTCAAGACCTAAATTTTTTTCCTTATGTAGATAAGGTCTCGTTTAAATCTTGTTTGAATCATATCTAGATAAAATGAAGAAATTAGCAATTCACTATTTCTAGATGGACTTGTTTGAACTCCAGTGCTGTCATTTGATAAGTGTCTCTGTTTCCTTGGTGAAAGCTTGCCATTTGCTGCTCACTGGATAATTGCATAATTATGTAAATATGTTTGAGACCTTTGTTCTATAAATCATTTTAGACATTGATTAATGACTTAGCATGATTAAGGCTTTTGATTGGTAATGCTTCACTGGTATTACTCCTAAATCATTCTTGTAACATCCAGAAAAAACTTCAATACACCAGTCCACTTTTATGTGACTTAAGGGCTTTTTTTTTTGTTGGTTTGATTTGGGTTTTTTCCCGTGTGAGGAGATAAGACCACAGCTGGTATCTTACAGTGTGTGGATGTTTACACATTGCAAAAGGTATTAGACCAGGTGTCCTGTCCTGCCTTGCTTCAGCTCAGACTAGGGCAGAAAGAAAAGTGAACGCGAGACTGTGTGAACTTCATACAGACTTTGGTGCTTCAGACTGGGGGTTGACTGTCATGAGAAAAGCAGCATGAGATTTTTCATTTTTTTTTTTTTTT
>VZRN01004772.1:956195-995520 GCA_013397935.1 Dasyornis broadbenti | reverse complement strand
TTTTTAATTTTTTTTTCTTTTAATTGCTTGGGTTTCAACCAGAACACATTGCAGCTCAGGTTTAAAATGCAAGATGAGGCAGGTACAGCTGAGGGATGGATAATTTGCAGAGATGATGGAAATAAATGTCTGGGAAACAGCAGTTCTTTTGCTGAAAGATGCAGTTTTGCAGTTTGTTTTCAAGATTGAAAAGACAGTTGAGACAAGATGGGCTGAACTGAAGAGAAACAGACAAATGATGGGGATACAGAAAATGGGAGCCAGAGTAGAAGACAGATGACTAGGCACAGCCTAACTTGGAAGCACTTGATAGCTCTAGTTTGGGGGAGAAAAAAACCCTAAAAATCTGAATTTCTCTATATGCTGAAGGGCCTGGTTAGATAAGTTTGTGCTTTGTTGCTTTCATATAAGCTGTTTTCGTGTACATTTCTGCTTGTGTGTCAGGGAGAAATTGCTGAATGAGGACACATGAATGCTTACAAAATGTATATGGAGGTGAAAGCTGTCTATAATTAAAGTGTCAGTTAAGCCAGTTCTGATCAGCTCTTTTACCTGAAAATGCTGCCTGCATTTTGCCTTCAGAGTTTTAGGCCCCTCACAAAAAAGTCTATGGGATGGCTTGCAGGAGAGAAACACTAGTTTGCATATCCGGATAATTCATTTTGTTTGTAACCAGGAACTATTTCTTCATTGCTTATTCCTTCTTGGTAATGCAAGAAAATAAAATTATTTTCTTTGCTTTCTCTTTAGGTTGTCTTCAAAATTGCGGCACCATTTTAAATTGTCTTCAGTATATTCTCATTACTTCCCTGAAACTGGGATACCAGAAGTGACAACTTGTCATTCCCGAAGTGCTGTCACCGTGGATTATATTTTCTATTCTGCAGTAAATGATGATACTGCTGCCCAGCCAGGTAAGGAAACCAACTTCTAATTATTTTTCAAAAATGCTAAAGAAGAACATTTTCTTTCTGTTGTAAGAGAAATGTAGTGATAATTTAGTCCATATGAAGTACATCAGAGGTTCCTGGTAGGGCTTTGAATGTCAGCTCTTACCTGAGAAATGTGGCTGGCCTTGTCAGCTCACCACAGCTGGTCTAGGAGTGCCACACAGGGCAAACCTTTTCATCTAACTGAACATTTGTGTAGTTCCTATCTCAGCATGGAGACAAGCTGGGGGTATAGGAAAGTAGCAATGGGAGTAGCACCTGAGAAATACTGCTGCCAGTAATGAAGGCCAGACTTACAGCAAGGCAATATTTCCAATCACCTGGTCAATACAATGGTGAACAGCAATTTATGATGTGCATTAAAACTGATAAACGGAGTGCTTCTTGGCAATTTACTGCTCAGCTTGTCTTGGAGTAATTTCTGCCAAGCAACAGACTGTGTGGCCTTTGCTCTGAGCAGTCAGTGGCACGGGCCCAGCTGTCCCTCTCTGGTTTGCAGTTGCAGCTAAAAGTCACCAGATGGTGCAAGAAAGTCGCGGTACCTCTGTGGGAATTTTGTGATGGGTAACAGTGCTTATCTATCCTTCACTGCCCTGGGACTTGTTCTGTGGGTGCTTCTGAGCAGTGTGCTTTCCATGCCCTCGTGAGTTCTGTGTTTTATGCCATCGACAGACGTCATTCCACAGTGCAGTGATGGTTTGGATTTCCAGTTTTCTAATGACCTGGGCCTCTGTATTTAAAGTTGCCAAAGTCTGAACAAGTGAATATTAAATGTGGTTTAGATTGCCTGATTGTTTTCTTCCATTTAAATGGTTTTATTTTAAAATATTCATGCTTTCTTCTTTCATGTTTAGCCAGATATTTGGGTTGGTATTCAGCATTTGCATGTTATCAGGGTTCAGGATCTGAGTCCTGCAGGGCACAGTTTTGCTGGTTCAAGAGTGTTCTGAGCTGACATTAATCACTGCATGCAGACCAAACACTCTGTGGCAATAAACTGCTCCTTTGTAGATACGCAGGTGCTGTCCCAAATGATAAATTTGTCTCAAGACCTGGTGGATGTGTGCTCTAGAGCTGCCAAGAGATCTTTGCAGTAAAAATGCTTTTCTTTAGAGCAGTAAAAAAGCTTTTCTTTAGAGCAGCAAACAGCTGCTGGTTTGTTAAAGGGCTGGAAAGCTGGCAGATGGCAAAGGATGAAGCTATTGAACTCTCTGAGGAGTTCAGCAGTTGCTGGATAGTCCTTTAAACTGTTTCTTGTGGTAAGCCAGTACCAGATTCAGCCAGGGAGTTCTGAATTTGCTGAGCACTTTCACACAGAAAGTATTTCTGTCAAAAGTTACAGCTGCTGTTTGTACTGGTCCTGAAGCCACTCAGCTTGCTCTGTATAATCTCTGCACTCTGAAAGCAACAGGTAGGGTTTCTGAATAGTTGTCTGACTTGAATACATAGCTCAAGAAATCTAAATTTTACACATCATGGAGGGTCAGCTCTGTTTAGCAATGCTGTTCTGCTAAAGTACAGGACAGGATTATGTGAGGCTTTTTCAGGGGAGTTACCATGAACAAATCCATTTTCCCTTTTACCTCCGTTTATCCCTGTGCAAAATAGCATCCTTCTGAATACTTGATGCTCTAGTGATTATTCTCTACTCAGTAGTCATACAAGAATTTCTGAACTGTCTTATTGGTGATTTTGCATGGAAAAATAACACTTTGGATTAGTGCTGCCATCCTGTTACTCTCCTTCTACATATGTATGAACGTGTGATGCTTAGCCGACACTGATGAACATTTCCTTTTGGTTTGTTTTTCTTAACAGGAGCAGAGGATTCTTTTTGTGGGGGTCTGAAACTTCTTGGCAGGCTGGCACTCGTGACAGAGAAAGATCTTTGGACTGTTAATGGTCTTCCCAATGAAAATAACTCTTCTGACCACCTGCCACTGCTAGCAGAGTTCAGGCTTATTGAACGGTAATATCCAAAGGACTTTCTGTGTAGGTGAAGTTCCCTTTACCTTCTCTCTTCATGGGATGATGATTATTATATTTTTTTTTTTAAAGGTTAATTCAAGCACTGCTGGTCCAGTTTAAATAAGTTTGCCTGCATGCTGATTTGTTAGTGTTGTGTAAAGTAGACTTTCTAAAGGGACTTGCTTTTTTAAAGAAAAAAATGTTTAATTTACTTTATGAAGTCTTTTAAGGAGAAAAAGAAAAGATTTTACATTAGCTTCCTCTTTGATAAAGGAAAACATCTGTGCCAGACTCAAAATGGCATTATTTTTCATGGATATGTTGTAAATTATTTTTATTGTAAAGCACAGTAAAAAGGACTATTCTGAGAACTGTGTGTTTCTTCAAGCAAAGGGGAAAGTGTTTGTGTGCTTGCAGCATCTTATAGGGAGTTTAAAATGTTTTACTACAAACATGCTCTGTGGAAACTTTTGTCTTAACATTTCTGCAAAGGAATTTACTCAGTGTTGTCAGTGCAGAGTCTGCAAGATTGAACTTTCAAAGAAAGAAGGCATATAGGCTAATATTTATGCTTTAAGAATTTGCTGCTTAAAATTCTAAGGGCTTAAATAAAGTTAGGATTCACTGAAATCTTTTAACAAATCTCTGAAATAAAGCCAAGCTTAATAAGCACACCATGTCACAGGAAACTTAACTGATCTAATCTACAAGAAAAAAAAATTAGCCCTTGATATCTTGAGGCTTAATATATATTGAACAACTGGTGACAGGGTGCGATTTTTTTTTCCATTTAGTTGGCAAAATGCCAAGTTGTATCTTGAAATGACAGATCCTGAGGTTTTAAATTATCAAGATTTTATATTTACTCTCATTATGCACTCATAAACATTATGTGTAAAATACAGTTTACAGAGTAATTAAAAAAACACCAGACTGCAGGAATAGGAAATTTAGACGGGCTGGAAACAAATCTTGTAACTTTGTCCAACTACATGTGGACCAACTTTGAAGTCACAGAATTGTCTTTGTGTAGTGCTGGAAAACCTGCATCTGTGGTCCTGAAATCACATTGAGACACATTTGTCTCCCAGAAGCACTTGTGGAATTTTCATCTGTGTTCCCTTTCCCTGACTGCAGACAACCGCAATTAGTTTGTGCTTGGAGAATAACGCAGGAAGTACAGTGGTGGTAATCATAAAACCCATTGAACTAGAAAAGTTCCTCAGTGTTCCATTACAAAATGTGACCATCTGCCAAAACATTCAGCTTCCACTGCTGAGAATTTGGAGGGGGCTACTTTTGTCATAGGTAGATGTAACTAAAGATCTTTCTTCTACCTGTTAACAGTCAGGTTGATGCTGAGGATGACAACCTATTTGATACTGGATGCTGTCTGGTTTCAAGTATCTAAGTAATCTCATAGATGCCAGCATACTGAACTAGATCTAACACATTTCTGGGTACAGCCAGGTTACAGCTAAAAACATTGTTCAGTTGTAGCAACCCTTGTTAAGAGCAAGGACAAAGAAAAACATAAGTCATAAAAAAAAGACTACCATGATACTTTTATTGAAGTTTCATGCTGTGCATATACAAGTGATGAGAAAAAGCCCAAAAAGTCATGCATGTTTTCTACACTATCTGACCATGTTGCTGTCACTTGAACCACACTTAAGACAAATGCCATCATAAGCAAGTTTCAAGAGAATATTTCAGCAGAACTTTAAAACAGGTACCAAAAGGAATTTGTCACACACCTCTACAGCATTAAAAAGTTTCAGTATCAGTTAAGATAAAATAACTCAAATTGTGCTGGACAAGGATAGAAACTATATACAACCATTATTTAAGCTGAAGTAAACCATGATTTCATAGAAAAAACTTGCAACATATCAGATAATGTGCTACAGGATACAGCTCATCAAAAGTTTTTCCACACCATTTTATCCATGAGAAGTCATTAAAAAATTGTTTAGGACACAAGACACTGGACAGCACAAAGTTTAAAACCAAAACTCTGCAGCTGATGTCACATTACACAGAAATTTCTACCAAGAGTATTTCTCTCTTCAGCTTCACTCCTTGACCAAAAAAAATCCTTTTTGTGAGTAGAGGAGTGGAAAAGTTTAGAGAAAGACAGATGGGAAAGGCCTTTCTGTAATTGATATGGTAAACTTGGATAAGAAGTATCATACATTTGAAAAGTTTTCTTCCTAGAGCTCTGAAGTCTAATTAGTAGAAAGCCTTTCACTGGCTATAGAAGGTTGCTGGGTCTTGGCTTTTTCTTCCTGTCTTAGGCAAGTGAAATTCACTTTTTTGAGCAATGAGGTCTGTGTACAAACAATTTTCTTATGTATTCATTCATTTTCTGACTGATAGAGGTGTTCTAGGAGCTTAAATCTAAGTAAGCATTACTGTCAGTCTGTAACAGCATCCATCTTCATCAAGATCCCAAAAAAGTAAGTGCCCAGGAAGGGAGGTACACCAGGCCCATGGCAGTATCATCTATGACCTCAGCACAAAAGGTAGAGGCTGGACTTGTACAATAATCCAGTTTATATTTAGGCACCTAACGAAACATTTCCAGCAATGCAGCACTCAAGTGCTTCCAGAGAACTTCACCAAGTTAGCAAGTCTTACCGTGTCACTTGAGAACACTGCTGTCCATCACAGGTCCTTAGCCAAGTCTTACAACAAAACAACTGAGCAGGAAGGAAGCAGACAAGCTTGACTTTCAACTGTTTCAGACATATTTCCTTACTAAAGTCTGACTAAGCAGTTGTTACTACAACACATGTAGGAAAAATTCCCTGCACAGCACAGCAGAAGGTTGACTTCAGCCTCCCATGTCTGATTTAATACAAGATGTCAAGGCATCACCATCAGAGATGGCTCAGCCTTTCAAAGACAAGGTTCAAATTTGCACATACATGCGGAGAGAAGAGCACATAGACTCAGGTTAGCAATTCTGACAGTTTTTCCATTATTCCAGGTACTACATATATGAGAAAAAAGCTGACTTGTCTCTACAAAACGGTAATCTCTATGTTTTGTGCTTCAGTGGTGTAGTTTGGAAAGACTAAAAGCTTGTGACAAAAGTATAAAAAAAATTATGAAAGCTTAAAAATTCATTGTTCATCAATTGTCATCATTTAAAAAACTTCAAACCTCGTATCTTGCCTAACAAGATGTCAGTGTTAAGAATACACTTGCATATTACTATTACTTAACATCTTTCGGCAACATGCAGAAAATAATAATACAGGTGGCAGTAAAACATCCAGTGCTGTTTTAGTACTCCCAGTAATGCTGGGAAACAGTACAAATTAGTTAGAGAACAATAATACTGACAGTTTTGCATATCTATTAAGTCTAGTGAGGTAATATTGATACTTTAAAAACTTATGCCACTTCTGCACTGCTTGCTTTTATTGCTGAATTAAAGATTAATAGTGAATATGATTTTTTTAATTGCACTGCACTCCAGTACATCTTAATACTAAGAATATGATTCCTTAGTTATTCCAATGCTACCACCCAGCACAAGGCCAAGTTCAATTAACACTTGTACAGGGAAATGATATTTGAAGAAACTCGCACCACTGGAGTCACCTGCTACATGATGGGAGAGAAAAAAATCTCATATCCTGGCAAGTCTAATTTTAGGTTCTCTTCACTGATGCCTTTTCTATAAATTGAAATAAATACTGCCACCCAAAAAAAAAAAATTACCCCCTATTTTCTAGGTAAAACCTTTATTGTGGGAGTACATAAGTTAATAAATAGTCCCATTCCTTTGTCCTTCCAAGGGAGTGCAGGTAAAGTGCAGCGGCAGCAGCAGGAAGCCCTCTGAAGTCCGTGGTATGGCTGTGTCAGATGCGGAGCTGGTAGCCCACCTCGTTGAGCGTAGCCAGGTCTCCTTTCTTGTCCACCACCGCCGGCCTGTGCGAAGGGGAGGGAAGAGGACGCTGCTGACCAGCAATCCCGCACCCCCGTGCAGGTGTGGAGCGCACCACAGTAACACAGGGGAAAGCCTGCCTCAGAGGAAGCCTGGCTAGACCTAATGCTGTCATCCTAAACACAGTCCTGCTGAATCTGCCACAGGAACTACTGTGACGGAGCTGTGTGTGTTGCCTCTGAAGCCATGCACCAGAGAACAAGCTGTGCCATGCTGAGGTCCAGGAAATGAGCCTGGAAGCAACCCTTCCTCCTGACTTGAGAGAGCACCTAAATGAGTAGCTAAGCCTAGAAACACTCCAGCTTTTAGAATAAAGCTGAAACAGCTGAGAGCAAACAGGCAGGGCCTCTCACATGGCCACTGCCTGTTGTTTCTCCCAGCTTGCCCTTTCCTCTTGGCTGGGTCTGTGTGAAGGGCTAGAGCCCACTAAACAGAAAACACAAGGTGCCTCCCTTCCGTCTCCTGGCATCCAACGTTAAGATACAGTCCAGCCATTCACCTGAGTAGTCACACAGACACAGATGGTGTTAGGCCATTTAAGTATACACCAACAGCCTGGACCAAATGAAACCTTGAGCTATCAGTCTCTCTGGTTTTTAGCAAGCAATGAAAAAGCTCCTGCAACAAAGCTGTCAAGCCAAAACAATCCAGCTGATTTATAGTCTATGGAAGTGTCTAATCTGAGAGCTTATTGCAGGCTCTTGGCTGTTTCCACACTAAGCCGCAGTTTGCTTTTCTAAAGACAGACATTGTTTAAAGCACACATTTCTCTACTACTGTATGGCAGAAATACAGCTAAAGCCCCCATAGTACAATAGGAGGCTGATCATGGCTCTAGTGCTTTCAGCTCCTCAGCCCTGGTTTCCAGCTCTGTGTGCTTAATCTTTGCTTATTCTGCAGCAGATGTGACCCTTGAGTTTGCACAGCCAGGCTGGCGCTTATCTCCCCCGCTGCAGGCTGCTGGCCCATTCCCACTGGAGCCACTCAGGGCAGGCAGCAGGGCCACAGGGAGGCTGGAAACCAGGGAAAGCCCAGCCCTGCCCATGGCACACTGCTGGGGGCACACACCAGTGGAAGAGCTATACTGTTGCAGCCCCAAGAGCTGGGGGTGTACAGCTCACACGTGCCACAGAGTGTTTGAAATATTTTCTAATTCTTTGATTTAATAAGGAATTTTTTAATTTTTAAGAGCAGAACTGCTATCATCAGATCCCTGCTGAGAATCTGCACAGCATTTGAGAGCTGGGAACATTGCTATGGACAGCTAATGCTCTTCTGCCTAGTGGAACATTGAATGAAACATGTTGCTTTGCCACTTATCCAACCACCTCTAATAACCCCACTATCCTCACTGCAGTACTGCCCTGCACCCTGCCTTATGTTTGTCTCAGTTTAAGTACTTCACAGAAGTGAAGGAGTCTTCACTGGTCTGTCTCACTTGCAGGAAGGGATCACACTTAAAGAAATCACTGTAAGAGTTTGGATTTTTCCACTTTATTCCTTTAGAGCAGATAGGATTTGACTAGCCAGTAAACAGGCTACAAGCTGCATTCCTCAGAGCTTGCATAGGAGTCAGAGACCAGCAAGAGATGCACTGTATGAAATTTCCAGTGTCCTTCCTTCCTCCCTCCAATTTAGGGATCCTCTTCACACCTTTTTCTCCCTCCCTTTAATTGAAGTCAGAACACGGTTTTAATTAAAGCATGCCTGGATGGTTCTGCCTCCTCCGTTTATCAAGAGAGATGGGGAGTCACTGTACACCCATGGTGATGTGCCATTTCCACTCATCCACCACAATTCTCTGCAGCTTGTAGCTACAAACAGACTGTCCTCCATAAGTTTCAGGAAAAGACATGACTAGAGGCACCACACATCCCATTCTCCTTATGTCAGACATGCCCTCTGAGGCAAGGGGCCTCTGCTGTACTGGCCTGTCAGATCATATCTCCTGTCCAAAGTGCCCTGACCATGAGCAGGTGAGCAAGCTGTGCCCAGCTGCTGGGCACACAGTATTGATGAGCTCTCTGCACTGGATCTGCCTGATTTTGCACACCCTAATAAAACAGACTAACAGAATTTCCCTTGCAGCAGCTACACTGGGCTGGAAGCACACAAGGCCAGTGCTGCTGCAACACCCATGGGCATGAATGTGCTAAGCGTCAACATGAAATTGAAAGAAAATAGATCTGGTGAACTGACATTTAGGAGCAGAGATTCTCCGAGCTGCTGTATGACCCTCCCTTCCAAACTCATAGCAACTCTCCCCAACCCCTCTAGCTCCAAGCACTCCTAATGAGGATGAAACACTGCATTGCCTGTTCCAGCACAGGCCTGCAATTTACTGCAGGCTCCCACTTTGGGATTTCAGAGGATGGGCAAGTGGACACAGTAAAGCTTCATACTTACTAGAGAGATTCACACCACCCTATCTCCATCCTCTGTACACATGCAGGATCACAGCAGCTGTGGGCTAAGAGCACTGGACTGCTGCATAGCTCAGTTAACGAGCTGCAATCTGACTACACACCAGCCTCGTAGGCAGGCATTGCCACCTGTCCTGCAATGTGCCCCACCTGCCTTGCAGCTGCATTTCCAGGCTAAAAGGCTATCACGGGCCTGCTGGCAGCCACCACTAACATTTACCCGAGAAACCTGAAGGAATGAGGATGAGAAGTTTAAGGTTTGAGGCTGTAAAATCCTCTTCCATCCTTAAGAACAGTTGCAGCCTTTGTCCTTCAGAAACAATCCTGCAAAGACACTCTAGTTCACCACTCCAGTTCACATGTTCTTCAGTGGGAGATTTGTCCCAGCAGGCCCATATAATTTTACTGTTGACAAAACCCAGGCTATAATAACAGCTTGTCATCAGCAGGTGAAGCCTTTCAAATGAATGTGTTATTCAGCCCCTGCCAGCTCATGCTGGAGCAAAATGCTTCTGGTCCCCCTCCCCAGCAAGCTCAAAAAAGCTGTAATTACAGCATGTGAGTAAGAGATCCACAAAGAAACAAAACATGGTGTTGATAAGCACAGCCATTCTTTAGCAAGGATTCCAGTCTAAAGCCAAGCAAACCTGAATCTTTCCTACTCTGTGTGTAACACAAAGGCCTCTCACTCCATCAGGTTCTCAGCGATCCATCAATATGGAGAAGAAAATACCCAATTTCTCCTCTTGTATTTCCCAGCTGATGTCAACTGCTGCATATGCTGGTATGTTCATTCAGCTCATCCCTGCTGAGGGGATGCCATTCCCCCTTCAGGCCTCACAGCTCATCACACTGTAGCTGGGTCCTGAATCTTCTACCGTGGTGACGCAGGGTTTATTTTAGAGTAACATACCATTTGCCCTTGATACAGAGCAGAACCTCTGAGCAGGGAACAGGTACTGAAGCCACTGCAAGGCCACCTGTACACGACCTGTTTTTCTGTCCTGAAAATGCAAAGCTGCCAAGGAGGGATCAGTCACTGCAGAGCAGCCACATGCCCAGCAGCTCGTTCAGGAAACCAGCTCAACTGGAGAGTCTCCAAGCCCAAGGACACTCACTCCTCTCCAGAAATACATGATCCACTCCAGCAACTGCAGGAGCACTATCAGAAACCCAAAAATGAAACCATCCCTCAAAGAGAATCTAGGAGGTGAAGAAGACTGAAGCAGCTGAGCCCATTACAACTATAATTATCTATGCACTAAACAAGGAGCTCTCAGTGATGAAGCCTAAAGTACAGCATCGTGGACTGAGTGTGAATGAGCATGTAAAAATATAAGCTTGCTGTGAAATCATCTGCTGCTAACGTATATTGAAGTTATCTTTAGAAGGTTAGTCTAATGTCTTTGTTAGCTGCTTTAAAATAAATAAATAACTGCTGAGACAGTAGTCTGGGAGCCTATTTAAAAAGCAATGATCATAAATATGTGACTAATCTGGGTTATGTATGGGCTTTCACAGTTGTCAGCTTCCTGACACAAAGCAGTACAGCTAAAACTCAACCTCTTCCACATCTAAGGTAAGGGAGTCTGAACTGCCAGTGGCTGTAAAAGACCTGTGGATCTGGAAGCTATTTTATCCATTTAGAAGTATTGTATACAGTGAGTCGATCCTTCCCCACACAGCTGAAGAACAACTATTAGCTACAACACACAAGTAAGGTGGTCTGGGTTTTTTTTAAGCTGATTAAAATCAAAGAATACAATCCAAGTGATGTTTTCACTGTGGAAAGAGAAAAAGTTTATTTTTCCACTATCCCTGTAAGCTGGACAGTCCAAGGACCCTGCATGGAGGAGCCACTGGGCAGCAGGAAGCACAGGAATGCCAGGACATCAGCAGTGCCAGCAGCTTCTGAAGCCTCTCTGGTAACTAAGGCACCTAGTGCAGTTTTCCCATATGTGCCAGTGAGCATGTGAGTTTTGTACAGCAAAGTAACACATCACCACCCTCCCTTTCTGCCCCAGCAGGGATGGTGGCAGGAATACTCACGATTTATCTCTCCTGTAGGGCCGTCTCATAGGGCTGCCTTGTCTCCGGCGAGGGGACAGCGACTTACCCCGGGATCTCTCCTTCATCGGAGAATGGGCACTTGAGGGTTTCAGAATCTGTGAGAGATGGGGGAGGGAAGGAAGAGGCCTTCAATAAAGGCAATGATTCACTGCAAATAAAAAATTAAAATAAAGGGCCTCACACAGCAGCAGGGATGGCAAACAAAGAGCCTTCAGTCCCTTGAGACATTCAAACCCTGCCCAGGTTAAGAGGAACTCAAAGCTGTTATCATGTGATAGCTGTTCAGGGGCCCCCTGCAAAAATTAGTTGGTGTCACCAGTTCAGTTCCCAGCTTAATACTATCTCATCCGCAGCTTTCTTCAGTTGGAAACAGCAAGAGATAAGAAAGATGGCTCTGAGCCTCAGCTGAAAGAAACTCTGGCAACCAAATCACCCTCTCCAGTTTTTCTCTCAACAAACAGGTGACCATCACTCATGCTGGCAGTTGAACTCTGACAGTGAGGCTTTTCAGTAAGTCTCCAACTTACTCCCAATCCTCCAGGCCCTCCAACCTCAGAGGGCCATCAGCATTACACTCACACTCTCTGGCCTGTTTTAAAGACCTGATCCTCCATACTCAGCCCACTCACACTGCAAGCCCCGTGAACCAAGCAGCTCAGACTCTATAGTAACTCAAGGGAAAGGTCACATGCAGGGCCTTCAGCCTTAAAGGGTTCCGGGCTGTGGTCCTGGCCCTGAGGCACTCAAAAGGACTGGACCCAGTGTCACAGCTCAGCACACACAGAGAGCTAGTCATCCACTCCCATGGACTTCTTCAACTTGAGCCTATTTCAGCTGTTTGCTCTCTGGATAGTATTAAAATCGTATGAATAGAAGAAACTTAATTACATCAGTAATCAAGCCCATATGCTTAAGGTGATAGCATGGTACAAGATGGCCGTCAAAACTCCTTGGCAGGGCAGGAGAGGTGGCAGAAGAACACTGGCAAGGCTCACCCCAAGACCAGGGCAAGGGGGCAGGTGCCTCAGCCAAAAAGGCACGTGGCTGCTACGTAGGAGCCATTCTTTAGCAGGGAAGGCGATGAGAACCCAGAATAACTTGGACACGATGCCACATACCTCTCCACATGAGCCAGACCCATACTTAGCAACACACCTGCTCTGCTCTCGCTGCTGGCAGCCAGCTGGACAGGCACCAAATGTGCTTCCACCATGACCACAAACACCTCCTCGCCCATGCCAGGCTCAGAGGCTCGGTCAGGGACACCCCTCATCCCCAAGGGCAGCCAAACCCTCCAGCCCCTGGCAGCCTGCCCTGTCTCCCTGTTGTTTCCCAATGAGCTCTTCAGTTCAACCAGCCAACGGGGAAGCACCAGTCTGCCAGGGAGTCGCTTTACTCGCCTTGCCCACATAACCTACTCTGTGATTTAGCTGAGGGTGGTGGACATCAGCCCCCTGGCATGTCCTGCAAGGAGAGGCAACCACTGATACAGATGTTCCATGGCACCTCTTGCAGCTCAGATTCAAAAAGCAGACCCCTACCTGTGACCGGGCCACTCTTCCCATCCGTTCCAGCCCTAGCCATGCTGATTCTTCCCAACCACCTTCTTCTGGAGTTCTTGAGAAAACTGAAGTGGCTCCTTGATGGCCAGGGACAAGTATGGGTTCAAGTATTTCGAAAGGCTGAAGGGGAGACCCTCCAATTAAATAGCTATAGGGGCTTGCAAATACACCAAATCCTGGGGAAGCAGCACCGAGACAGATGTAAGCACACCCCCAGCCCACCTGACACCTGCATGATCTCAGGCTGGGGTCAGTCTGCTGGATGGGACAAGGCACAGCCACCTCCTGAGCCCACCTGCCACGTGCGCAGACCTACCTTCATCCTCATATCCCTGGCAAACTTCTCCAGCTCCTTTCTGACTTCTGTGCGCATCATTTTGGACACATTGAGGACCAGCTGTTTCCACTCGATGGGCTGGAAGCTGTGCGGCTCGTGCGGGACATACAATCCGATTTTGACCTTTTTGACTGAATGCAAGTACTTTTTATAGGAGTCTTCAAATTCGAAGATGAGGTCGCTCAGAGTTCGGTAAGTGAGAGGTTTGTCCATCAGATCTGATCGCCTGCTCATGCCCAGCGAGCCATAGCGGCCGTTGCAGTAGATCCCAAGCACCACGTGATGAAAATAGTTCCCTGAGAAGTGGGTTTTAAAGCTGATGGGGAATCGTTCCACAGAAGGCTGCCCGTTTGTTAAGTAGCTGGGGTGCACTGCATCAAGGCAACAACGGTGGTGGGAAAGGAGCACGCACAGTTACCCCTGTGAAACATCTTCAGTAGGTTTGGGGTCTTTAACTGCCAGGACAAAGGGCTTTCTTGCAAACACAAATTTGTTCTCACTGTGCCCAGAAACAGCCAATGCTGCCAAAGCCCATTTCACTGCTTGGAAAATAAGACGCAATGGTTCAGACAGGGAAAGGCATGACTCTTAATCACACTCAGGGGGAAAGATAAAAACCACAACACTGTTCAGGTCAGCACACCCAAAGAGAGACCACCCTCCCTAGATCTGTGGAAACTCCCCATTTGATACCAACATCAAACTCCCATGCTTCCAAAGGGAAACATGTTTACCTCCCTTTCTTGAGGGATTGATACAACTTAAGTTTATTCAGCGTCCTTTTCTCATGTCTTCAAATAGTACCAAGAAATGTGGATTTATTCCTCTCCAAGGTGACAGTCTGGCTTTCCTCCTGTAAATTGGCCCTCCACATTGTCACTCCTCATACAGAGTGTTTTAGCATGTTACCCTTGTAACACATTGCTGAGAGGAACCAAAGGAAAGCTCCAAGATGGATAATTAATTAGATAAGCATAGAGACATGGTCAAAACCAACACTTTTAAAAAGCAAAGCCTGTCCCTGGAATCACTGACTCGCCCTTTAAAAGGCACCATGTGCAGAGGCCAGGACCAAGTTCTGTAACAGCATAGTGTGTGAATTCAGAGGGGAACTACATGCAGGTCACCTCCTTGGAAGGCTGCTGGCCCGTGCCAGGGAAAGGACAGGCTGAGAATCCCTCACGCAAGCAGCTTTGCGTCAGCACCTACGTTGCACACAGCTCCCTGCTGCTAATCCTGGGACAGCTGAAACTCACCCTAGCTCCACGTGCTGGCACCTGGCCCTTGGGACAGCAGGTGCTCTTCGTCTCTGCAGCTGAGGCCCCCACCCATGCCGGAGGGATGACCAGAAAAGGCTGTAGCAAAACACTCCAGCCTGGGGTTGATCCAGCCTGGGGTTACTCCATCCAGAGGCACCTGCTGTAACCCTGGAGCCATCCCCTGAGGTAGTTGGGCATGGTGCTGCCACTACAAAACACACCAGCCAAAAGGCAGCACTGCCAGGACAGTGTTGGGGCATCCTGACAGACGGAGGAGTGGGCTCAGTTCCCACTGAAGCTGCAGGAATCTGCTCAGACCAGGATTCTGCTCTGGGGATCTCCAGACCTCTCCCTGCCTCACACCCAAAAAGGAGGTACTTAACAGCACTGAAACAAGAGCCACTGCACAGCTGAGATATCCTGGGATGTTATT
Organism: Dasyornis broadbenti; assembly: GCA_013397935.1. NCBI lineage: Eukaryota > Metazoa > Chordata > Aves > Passeriformes > Dasyornithidae > Dasyornis > Dasyornis broadbenti. Next base: position 980,560 of record VZRN01004772.1, on the reverse strand, counting down.
GTGACCAACCTTCCTCCCCTGCCTGCATAGAATGGCTCCCTGACAGCTGCTGGGCAACTGAGGGCACAAAAAGCCTTTGTATCAAGACCGTAAAAGAATTTGGGTTCAGTTCTGGTTCCGATCAGCTTGACATGCCACCACCTCACCACCAGTGTGATTCCCTGGGATGTTGACTCCTGCCTGCACCCCACATTTCACCTCTTTATTCTACAGGGATGCATGAAAAGCATCCAGTGGCTCTCATCTGTCTCTAAACCATTTTATCAGGGGGATATTTCACACAGTGTTTGTTGAATTTCACATATTCAAACTTTTGGCCTCCGGCTAAGTGCCAAAACCAACTAATAAAAGGTTCATGAACTGCCCAGAATCTGAGGTCAAGAGCAAGGAGTTACACAAACAAAAAAAAAAAAAAAAACAGGCAACAAAAACGCATTGGCACAAAACTTTCAGAACAGCTACAGGGAAGCTTTTTGGTTCAATGTCAAACATGTTTAGCTGCATTCAGTGCTAGATGTCATCAGCTTTAGCAGCCTGGAGAAAATGTATTAGAGGGTAAAGGAACAGACAACACTCTGGGCTCAGCTCATGGTGCATTTCACTGTCTGTATGACCATGAGGCTGGAAGACTGCAAAGCAGAGCGCAGACCTCCCTACCACACACATCTGTCACCCAGCCAAGGCCATGTGCACCAACCTCCTGCCCCACTGCCATCAAACACAGCCACCCTGCAGTGACTGCCAAAGCCCACTCCAGTGTCACCTACACCAACATAGAACAGAAACAGCTCTACTTGCCTTAGGTGGTCTCCCTAGATCATTGTTGCCTTAGGACCACCTTCTTCAAGAAAAATACCTCCACCCCACCATCAGTAGATGATTTAAAACTAAAGATAATAAATATACTGCAAGGGCAGAATGGGGCCCAGCGCCATTACGTCAACTGGAAAACTCAGCACACACTCACCTCATTTAAAAGGTCACCTTGCTCAGGTCCTTAAAAGGTGCATCCTGTGTACATCAAAGTCATGTTACAATAATTTGTGTCCTACAGACAGATTCTTGCAAAAGCCCATTGTATTTATCGTTCTGTGTAACTGAAAAAGCACTCTTTTATTAACACCTATGAAGCTTTCAAACATCGCCACTATTTTTCCCCCTCATTATGAAAGGGTTTTCTCTCTGCTCCCCGAGTGCCTTTCTGTTAAGTCCATACAAAGCTTTGGTGGCCACCTGCCATACATACACTCTTCTGCCATGAGGTCTCAGAGAAGATGCAATTTAATCTCATTAAATACTTAGTAGGAGCAAAAGAATCTTTTGAGAGCAGAAATTACCCACCATCAAATAACCCAGCAACGACTGCTGTGGAAATTAACCTTTAGGTACAGGTTGCTTCTGCTGAGGGACTGGTTAATGAGAGTCCCCACCCGAGATGAAATACACAGCAAATGGGCTGGAAAGGCACGTCAGATCTTCCCCTCTGTCCATGCATCATTATTACAGCTTTTCCTTTCTGCTCTGCCCAAGGAGAGCTGTATTGTGGCAAACAAAAGGCAACCACACAGCAATGCTGCAGCTGTAATCACACTTCTGAGCTGGGACTGTAACTGCAGGATGGAGAGTCAGGGAGTAAATTACATGCCACAATAGAGAAGCAGCGCAGAACAGGAGACGGCAAAAGTAGCCACAGCAAAAGCTCAGTGGCCTCCTGATCCTGGGTCTCCATGTCAATCAAGATGCTGGAGCCAGGCTCTTGTCGGTGGTGCCAACCAACAGGACACAAGGCAACAGGCAGAAACTGATGCACAAGAAGCTCACAGGTTGGGCATAAAAGAGTTCTAGTGAATGGGTAACATCAGCCTGGAGTCCAGTCACTAGAGGGGTTCTGCAGGGCTCCATCCTGTGTGCAGGTCTTTTCAACATCTTCATTAACAACTTAGACACAGGACTCTGTGGAATAAGTAAGTTTGGGGACAACACCAAATTGGGAAAAACTGTCAACTCCTTCAAGGGCAGAGGGGCCCTGCAGAGAGACCTCAACAAATCGGAGAGATGGGCAACCACCAACCACATGAAGTTTAACAAGGGCAAGTGATGGAATCTATACCTGGAAAGAGGCCACCTTAGTTGTGTGCATGAATCAGGGAATGAGAGGCTGGAGAACACTGCCACGGAAAGGGACCTGGGCGTCCTGTTCAAGGGCAACTTGAACATGAGTCAGCAGTGCTCTGCCAGCCAGGAGGGCCAACCCTGCCCTGGGGGGCATCAGGCACAGCATGGGCAGCCAGGCAAGGGAGGGGATTGTCCCACTTTGCTCTGCACTGGGGTGGCCTCACCTTGAGCGCTGAAGGCAGTTTTGGGCACTGCAAAATAAATAAGGCATTACGCTAATACAGATTGTCCAAAGGAGGGCCATGAGGATGGTGAAGGGTCTGGAGGGGAAGCCTTATGAGGAGCAGCTGAACCTTGAGGAGAATGAGGGAAGACAACACTGTGGTCTTCAGCTTCCTCATGACCACTGACAGAACCCAAGGGAATGGCATGAGGCTGAGTCAGGGAAGATTTAGGTCAAATAGAAGAAAAAGTTTTTCACCCAAAGGGTGTTTGGTCACTGGAACAGGCTACCCATGGAAATGGTCACAGCACCAAGCCTGTCTGAGTTCAAGAAGCATCTGGCCAATGGCACATTGTGTGGTTCTCAGGTTTATAATTCCACCTGAGTATGAAGAACTTCTTTACTGTGCAGTGACCAAGCACTGGAACAGATTGCTCACAGAAGTTGTGGAACCTCTCTCACTGGAGATTCTCAAGAACTGTCCGGATGCAATCCTGTGCAATGTGCTCTGGGGTGACCCTGCTTGAGCAGGGAGGTTGGACCAGATGATCCAACTGTGGTGCCTTCCAGCCTGACCCATTCTGTGATTGTATAAGGAGATGAGTGCTGTGCCTGCACTGTGCCCACAATGGACCCAGACCCACCAAGACCCGCTGGGGGCAGGGAATGTGGGGAGACCCTGCTCCTCTGACCCCAAAGGGAAAAAGTCCAAACACCAAGGCCCTGATACTGGGCATTGCATTGTTTGTGCTCACCAATTTGTTATTTATTGGAAATTCTTCCACATTTAACTTGGATAAGATGACATGAGACACTGCCATGCCATAAAAGCCCAGCAGGGGTGTTTTTGCTGAAGTCTGGTCAAGACGAGCACAGAAAACCACAGGGTGTCTGGTTCTCCCCTCTCCTGCCACTCACACGAGCTGGAGGCATGGCAGCAGGCTGAGGAGCGAGGACGCAGCTTTAGTTACATCAGCAGTGCTGAAGCTGCTAGCACAGAGCAGAATGTGGAGCAGGAAGAAAAAAAATCTCATGCTTCAAAATCATCTAATAAGGCTTCAGTAAAACCAGAAGAGCTGTTTTTCCAAGCAACCCAGCAACTGCTCAGAAAGCCCCCAACCCCCAGCAGTAAACACTCAGAGAGGTTTCCAACTGCAGTCAGACAGCATTTCCCACAGGCTCAGGATTGCTTACTGTGAGGCAAAGTGCTACTGAGCCCATATCTGGATGTTGTCTACAGAGAGGGCCCAGAGTTCCCCCTGGCAGCCCCAGTGTTCATGCAGGAAAGGCTCAGGCAGCTGGCTCAGCTTCCCAAAGCAGGACTGCCAGGCTGACATCCCTTATTTTCGTAAACTACTCTTAAGTGCCTGGCTGCAGACAAAGGTGACTATCTAAAGATTAGACCATGACAATGTAAGCAATTAAAAGCTCTCTCCCAGCTCTTCACAGCTACCAGAGGGGCTGTAGATATTCAGCAGGACATTTCTTTCCCTATTTCAGTTAGTAAGTGGGTCAAGCTGTAGACAAGCATGCAGGAGGCAAAGAGGAGCACTACATGGACATCAATATTCTGCAATGACTGCAAGAAACTCTCACCCTTACTGAAAACACTTGCTCCCAGTCCAGGGATGTACCTGCTGGGCTGGAGGAGCTGGATGCACCTAAGTCTCCGGTGGTGATAAACATCATCCACGGATTGCATCCACAGAAGGAATAGTGCAGAAGCTATTGAATAATTTTTCACTCCTGAGACACTTTTGCTCCTCTCTTCCTTGTTTAATGATATTATTGGCCAGGGGGTCTAATACCCTGCACAGGTCCAAGTGTTACCTCACATGAACTGGGAGAAGGATGCTGAAGGCAACGGGAGTGAGTTATGTTGAGCCAACGCGGATGCGCTCTGCAAGACTCCCTGAGGAGGGATGCCATGTGCAGCTTCCCTCTCCCCCTCTGATATTTCGCTCTCCACATTTTAATAAAGTGCATGCAGCGCAGATAAAATTCCCTTGGCACTTTCTGGTTTACTATTCCCTTTCATGAGCTCAAATCAATTGGATCTTTGCTCAGAAAGAGTGGGCTGAACGCACCATTACTCAGCTGATTTACAACTGAATGAGAAATGCCCTGGGGAAGACAGCAGGAGGAATGCTTCTGGTTAGGCACTGACAAGCAGATCATGTAAGAAGTGAGATATGAAGCCAGTTCAGACAGCTACACGGAGAAAGAGAGCTGTGCAGACTGCTGCAAAATAATCCTGGAAGATCTGTTTGAGCTTTCAGTCACCTCAGAGCAGCTGTTTCTTTGGTACATGCAGACAGGGTAGTTCAATACTTTACCTCACTGCCCTATAAAAAGGCTTCGAGATCAAATGCATAGGCAATTATGCAAAACTTAATTCTGCACCAAGAGGGATTATAGAAGCATTTTATAAGAAGTCACAGAGTAAAAGCAAATTGCATAAGCCAGCGAGCAGCTCCGTTAAAGTGACATCTCGCTAAGCCTCTCTGTGCGAGCTGGCCTTTGAAGGGAGGCTCGCACCAAGGGTCCACTGGAGTGGGCTGTGCTTTTTCAGTATCCATGCAACACAGCAAGGCCTGCCAGCACACAAATTACAAGCAGTACCTTATTTCCAGAGACATGGAATGGAACCAGGTTAACACACACAGGGCTGCTCAGCTCATTGTGAAGGGACTGGCTGGACACGCAGGAGAGGGTAAGCACATCTTCTCGGGAAACCATCTGACCTTGGAATGCTGCTGGTCTCACTGTGTCTGCATCCAGAGGGCAATGCTGAAGACTAAATCTCATGGCTGACAAAAATCAGCAAACTCCCCCACTTGCCATGACAAAGTTGTTGCCTGTGCACAGTGAGGGATTTTGGGAAGCATGACACTACAAGGTTCCACATGGACACGGGCTCCATACCACTCACTTCCCAGACACACACATTCAGGTGGCTCATCCACTCACCACTGCTACACTCTGTGCACCTACACCTCAAGCAAAATACCTGGGGTTTATACTGCATGAATCTTGTAAACTGTAATGCATCTGTTACTGGACCACTAGCCAGCAGACAGTCGCTGTTCTCACACAGAGACTTCCAAGACAGAAAGTAGATGACCTAGAAAGACAAGCCTGTCCCATACTCTCCCCTGACTAAACCTTCTCAATAAAAAAAAAAAAGTTTGCCATAAGTTTTTTTTAATTAGCATCTAGAGACAGAAATATTCATACACATCTTAACTCTGAAGAATTTTCAAGTGACACCAAATGGTATAAAACATAGCTTTCAACTATTTTGCCTTCTTCACTTCTCAAAAAACCCCCAAAACCACCAAACAGAACACAAGTCAGGTTTGAGGTAAGTAGAAAAACCAGCAACAACACTTTTAGGTTATCATGGTTATCTGTAGGCCACTAATCACCCTTTGCTTCTATGGTATGTGGAGTAATCAGTTCACTGCTAGAAAGACAGCACTGCAAGCCACACTGACACTGCAGAGCAGCATCCACTCCACCTGGGGATTATCTCCCCCATCCCTTTCATCCCCAAATAGTTTGGGGCACAACCCTGACACAAGGGCAGGCATAACAGATCCACTGACACAACTTCAAGGGAAAGCAGTTAATGTAAACTTTTGGTCTTCAGGAAAGCTTTCAATTCTGTTATTCACAGTATCCTCCTAGACAAAATATCCCGCATACAGCTAGAGAAATACATAACGCAATGGGTGAGCAACAGGCTCATGGGTCAGACAGTGTTACAGCAAATAGGGTCACATGAGGCTGGCAACCACTCACTGGTGGGGATCCACAGGGTTCCATTTTAAGGCCAGGTCAACATCTTCACAAATTACTTGGATGCAAGACTCAAAGGTATAACTAGTAAGTTTGCTGATGACACAGAATCGGGAGGAGCTGCTAACTCCCCCAAGGGCAGAGAAGCCCTGCAGACAGACCTCAAAAAATTAGAAAGTTGGACAATCACCAACCACATGAAGCTTAACATGGGCAAGTGCTGGATTCTGTACCTGGAACAGGGCACATCTGGTTGTGAGAATGGATTGGGGAATGAGAGGCTGGAGAGCAGCACCACAGAAAGGGAACATGAGTCAGCAGTGTCCTGCCAGCCAGGAGGACCAAACCTGTCCTGGGGGGCATCAGGCACAGCGTGGCCAGCTGGGCAAGGGAGGGGAATTGTCCTGCTCTGCTGTGGCCTGGGGTGACCGCACCTCAAGTGCTGGGGGCAGTTTTGGGTGCCACAATACAAAAAAGATATTAAGCTATTAGAGAGCATCCAAAAGAGAGCAATGAAGATGGTCCTTGAGGGGAAGCCATACAAGGAGCAGCTGAGATCACTTGGCTTGTTCAGCTTGGAAGAGACTAAGGGGAGACCTCATTGCAGTGTACAACTTCCTCCTGAGGGGAAGAGGAGGAGCAGGCACTGATCTCTTCTCTGTGGTGACCAGTGACAGGACCCAAGCGAATGGTCTGAAGCTGAGCCAGGGGAAGTTTAGGCTGGATATTAGGAAAGGATTCTTCACCCAGAGCATGACTGGGCACTGGAATGGGCTCCCCAGGGTAGTGGTCACAGCACCAAACTAACAGAGTTCAAGGGGTGATTGGACAACACAGGGACTGAATTTCAATGGTTCTTTTGGGTTCCTTCCAACTCAGGATATTCTATGATTCTATGACTTCTCCTTCTGGAAGGGCTTTGAAGAGGGTTTGAGTATCTTGTTGACATCAAGCGCCCAGGACCCCAATCCCTCTAGCTGCATGCAGAGCTTGTCAGCATTCCCAGGGGAAGCCCTGTCAGCCAGAGCCACCTCTCAGATTCAGGCCCAAGGCCTATCCCTGGCGCACATCACTCAGCCTACATCCCCTTCCCACCCCCCAGCAGCCATCCCATTCTCACAGGCACTACCTGCCAGGCTCTGCCTGCTCCTTCTCCCACGGGAGGGGGCAGCAGCAGCCAGCAAAACACTGTAGAGACATCCCAGGAAATGGTCTGCTTCAGTGCTTATTCTGGGTTGGGATTTGTTTTAAATGAAACTTGATCATTTCTGATGAGATGTGACTGGCAACCTGTTCCTGCAGCCCTGCCTTGCCCTCCTCCAGTGTTTTAGGATGGTGCAGGTTGATTTATCAGTTGACAGCACACGAGGGCAGAGAAGCAAGTCAGTGTCTAAATGACTGAACACTGAATAGGAAGCAAGCATTATGTTAATTTGAAGCTTAAATGTTTAACTATAATACACGTTTCTGCACAAAGCACAGCTGTGGGTTGAGAGACAAAAGCTAACACGACTTGGCCATGTAAACATCAGACAAATACAGAACAGAACCCATGCTCCTCAGGTGTTACCAAGCTCCAACAACAACCAACAGACAAACGCTAGCAAAGAAAACAAGGTTTGTACAGACAGGTACTTATCTGGGCTTTTTGGGTCAGATCCTGACATTACGCAGATTAGCAGGCAGGAGACAAAGCCTGCATGGCCAAATCGTAACACTTGTGAACTGGCCATCTAGAAGTCCAGGCAATCCAGCAACTTGGTGAGGAATACCACGGCAGCTCCCCAAGCTGCTGGCACTCACCTTTGGCTCTGACTCTCTCAAACACTGTCCATGAGGGGCAATGTATTAAACAGAGCTGCAGTGGAAAAAGTCACAGGTATGTCAAAGGATACATCCCCAGGATAACTGCTTCAAGGCATTTGATAGGTAAGGACTCCCTGGTCATTTCTTTTGCTGTCTCCATTAACCTAGAACAGAAACAAAACAGTTTTCAATCAAGTGAGGAATCAAAGTGTCCTCTTGTAGACCAAGAGCCAGGCAGCTGGAGTTCTTATCTCAGCAAGAGCTGGTAAACTTGATTCTCCCATTCAGTGACTTGTCAGAGTCCTGGTGACTTCTGGAGGACAACTGGGGGTAAAAAAAATAAAGAGGGGGGAAAAAAACCCCAGTGTGTGGCATCCCAGTGCCTTCGAGCCTCTGGTGGATGGGAGGAATGCGGTCCTCTCTGTCTCTCCCAGTAACTTCATCAGCATCACTTCAGACTGTAACACAAAGCCCTGATGAACTGCACAAGGTGGCAAACACGTCAAATCCCAGAGCAGGACTGAGTTTAGCTTATTTTCAAAATAACCCTGGCTCTTCTTTGGGGGAAGAGAAAAAAAAAAAAAAGCAACCAGGTGAGACAGCATGGTTACTTAGCCCCCTGAAAGCTACAAGGGCCTCCATAATCCCATACCTATGGCTGCAGACCAGAATTTAATGCCTTCATATGAAAGCTGCTCTGCAGAAAGCTCTACCAACACAGATACTTCACACCAATGCAGGATGAGTTATTGTCTTGCTGCTACTCCACACCTCCTGTGGACGGGGAAAGTGGCAAAATCCGCACAATTTCCTGCAGGAGTGCAGGAAACTATACAAGACCAGGATTTTACACCTTCACAAAGTTTAGTTACAATCTAGACTCTATCTCTGGAGTACAATTATTTGACAGGGACAATGCTGTGATAAGCAACATGCAACCACAGGTCAGCTGAGAAAGCTGTTGTGCCAGACTGACACTGCACTATTAACCTACAAGGTAACCTATCCCCTTCCACAAACAGATCCTGAAATCCCAGACAGTTTGAGAAGAAAACATTGGAAGGAGCCTTAAAAAGGCCAGAAGAGTCATATTCAATGACACACCAGAAAAAAAAAAGAAAAAAAAGGCAGCTGAAAACTAAGCCATATCCTTTCCCTGGGAAGAGCTTTGTAAACAGATCCCTACTCTAAGAAAACACTACATTAAATGACAAAAATATTTGTATTAGAGAAGATTATGAAAATATGCATCTGAAACCACCAGAGTCTGTTTCCCCCCATTTTCTGAGTCACCCACCTCATGCATTTTAAACCTTGTGTTGAGCGCAAGTGACAACAGAGCTTCCACTGCTATTACAGCCTGTCACAGCCATTCCCTGTCCCATTTATCCAAGTTAGAAATTATCTTTTCATTTGTAAACAACCACCCCTTACACTCTGCCTGCAGTACAGAAGGCTAATTAGAGTTTGCCTGCCTCCTACACACTCACAATCAGCCATAGAACCCCACAGAACTGCTGGAAGCACAGAGCAGCCCTGGCAAGGGCACACAATGACACTCCTTCATCCCCCACAGAGGCTCCCCAGTGCTGGTCACAGCAGTGGCCACTGCAAAGCCCCATCTCTGTCTCAGAAGTGTTACATGCAGATGAGGCATGGGAGGTATCCATAAACAAGATAATCCATTGAATTTCCTATCTTCTAACTACATGGGAGTTACAAAAAAAAAGACAGCTGGTTATGAATGTGCATCATAAGGAAAAATGTGGAGTTGTAAAGCTATTTATCTTCAAGCTATTTAGTGTGGCCTGTGCCTGGTTGACATGGTCTGAGGGGCAGGGCAGGGCCAGCATCTCCTCAGGCACACACAGCAATCTGCACCTGGATCCGGGAGCTGCAGCAGGACCAGCTGCAGCTCAGAGACACCTCTGGAGCAGGACAGTGATGAGGGTCTGCATGAGGGGAGCATTGTTCAGGAGGCACCACCAGTGGTCAAGCAAACCAGCGTCCACCTGTACTCACAGGGAAGGCTGTGCCCTCACACACAACCATCCCGGAATCCTAGGGAATCCTCTGCAAACAGTTTGCTTTCTCTCTGCATTTACAGCACAGACCACAGGGTTTGTGTGCACAACCCAGTTCAAGAGCCACTGAGTTTTTCTTCCACTTTTAACAAGCTTGAGTCAAAGCATGGCCTTAAACCCTGTGTTTGCATTGGAAGCAGGGCCTCTGGAGAATCCCCAAGCCACTGCTCTGCCCAAGGTAGCACAAGCCAAATCTAAATCACTTCTCACAGATTATTTTTCAGTCTACTTTCAACTGGCTTCTCAAAAGCCTAGGAACCCACCAGCTAATCTATCCTATACTTAACCTTGCATCTAAGAAGGTCTCCTAATGTTTAAACTAAATCCTTCCCTTTTTGCAAATTAAATCATGCGCTATTTCTGCTCTCCACCGTGGGCATGGAGACCATTTATTATCTCTCCTCTTGCTACAGACATTTGTATAAGCAAAAGACTGTAATCTACCCTCTCCTTGGTAAATATGAGAAAGCAGACATCAATTTTTACTTAATTTTTCCTTCACTCCCCCTGAAAGCTTCCCCCTTAGATTTTGATTTTAGGACAATGTTTGTTACTTTCAATTTTGAAATCCCTTCAACCAACTCACTTCTCACAGTCCTTTGGCTAAGCCCACAACAGTACAAACAGACCAATTTCCTTCTGAATCCATCTTTCAGTGCATATTTGCAACCAAGCCAGTGTGCTGATGACTTTTCCCTGTTGGCCCACACTGAATCAGGTTCTGGTTGGTTTTTGTGGAGTTTTTTTTGGTGGGGTTTCTTTTGTGGGTTGTTTGGGAGGTTTTTTGTTAGGGGCAGGGATTTTTTGGTTGGGCTTTTTTGGTGAATTTTGTTTGGTTTTTTATTTTTCAAGCTCAGCTTCTTTTTTGCAAAACTAGCTTTTTGTTCTCCACAGCTGGCTATTCCCAAACCCTCACTAAATTATCTCCCGTTTGTTCCAGCCCAAGAGATCACTCTGAATATCCCAATTTCACCTTTCAAAGCCTTGTCACCTTGTCCAGCCTGCACTGCAAACCATCCATTAGCAACCAAGTAGCCTTACCCATACCATTCAGGAAGAACCTGAGCTGGGACAGTCACCGCACAACTCAAATGACAATCTCTGCTAGGCAAGACTGGTAAAGTACCACTTTCTACTTGCTGCTTTTCACCATGTTGGGTCCTTATGTTAAATAGTTTTATTTAGACTCAAGGTCTCTGCCTTATCTTCAGAGATAAGATGTGGCCTTATCAAAAGCCACACTTAAACAAGGAGTTATTACATCCACATCTTCTCCCTGCTTGACAAAGGCTCTTACACCCTCATAGAATGAAATTCTCAGAAACAAACCATGCCCAACAATATTCATGTTGCCTTTCCCTTCCCTTGAACTCCAGATAAACTCAAAGTTCCTCGACTTATCTTTTCCAAGGCTGCTATCTTTGCCTTCCCCAGCACCCACCCTCCCCATGCTCCCTAACACAAATATTAATGATTGGAGGTTGCTTGTCAGTTCTCTAGGGCATCTGTGGCAAATGACCTACAGCAAATGACAGAGCATTCAGCTCATTTGAAAATAACTCATTACAGGTGCTCTTTGATTTGTCCTTTCCCTCTTTTCTTTCACTCCTAAATTCTTACCACGCTGTCTCAGACGTTAATACTGACCAGAAAGTCTGCACAGTTAAACTTGTGAAAGGAGATTTAAGGAAGGTGGGAAAGAATCAAAAAATAATATCAAGCATTTCAAATCCCTGCCTGAGCAGGGTTTGTTTCTGGGATTTTCTTTAAATCTTGACAGTTACCTGAAAAGATTTCACATATATGGCTATTCTTTACAGTCTTACATTAGACAGCTGGGAATTAGCTCCCAGTCCCCCTCTCCACACACTCTAGTGAGTGTGGGGGGCACCCCATCTCTTCCCGGTCCTCAAGGGAGACTGCTACAGTCAGAGACAAGCGCCTTGCAAGTTCCCTCTTTGTGGCATTTACACCACTATTTGAAGTCTGCCAGGCAGATCTCTATTCCAGACCACAGTGAATACGTCTGCCTCTAACAAACGCAGTCAACAGGAACAGGCTGCTTGTTCCTCCCTCAAAATCTAGTCCTTGGCAGAATGTGATATTTCATTGTTAATTAATTCAAATTTCTTTCAGTTTTTTCAGGAGCCCACCTAGACTATCTCCCTTGCTTTCTGCAGTAAGAGGGGGCCTGAAAGGAGTTGGCTTAGCCTCTTTAGGATGCTTTCTGTTTAAAAAGCAATGTCTGCAGACAACTCATGGGAGCCACAATTTCCTTTTCCTCACAGATTTTTCACTCAAGCACTCAATTTTATATACATCTTTGAAAGATCTTAAAACCTTTCAGAATGCCCAAAACTGGAGGATCCCACCAGCCAGCACCCATTACACTGGAGTTCCTTCAGAGATGACCATGGTTAGGAGAGGCTCCCCATTACCTTCACCAAAAAGACTCCTACAAGACTGAATAAATTTTTTATTAGTGAGATCCTGCAGCACATTTTTCCACAAAATTCTCCTTCCACAGACCCATGTACTTTGCATGAGGTCTGTAAAATCCCCCTCACAAGTTTTTCTATGGCTCCTGACGGTTTCATTCATGATAATGAAGCCAAGAGAGAAGTGAAAGGCACCACCAGAAGCGAAAGGAGATAAAACCAGCAGAGCAGATATTGATCTTGTGAATCTTCTCAAAAACAGTGTTTCAACAGCAAAAGCATTTCCACCACATGCTGAATACACATCATATCTGTAACATTCCCCCTCTGTGCAAGAGAGAAGCAGATGTTCAAATGCCTTCTGCAGTCTATTGTCTGGAAATGGTATGAGCCCATTTTTCTTCACAGCCCCATCAGTATTCCTTAATAACACGGTGTGTGGAAGCAGTATTATTTCCCGTCTCCCCTTCCCTGTTATTTGTTTGCATCATTGCCACGTGACAGCTCCTATCATACTCCTTTATTGCAATCGATTACATATTATATCTGCAGCCACTCAATGTCTCTCCTTCCTCATAGAGCAGCTTCTGGGCTGTAATTTCTTCAAGACCACAGAACCTACCCAAACATCAGTTTCTGCTTCAGTTGTAGTCCCCTATCAGCTGGCATTTAACTGGAGTGAACAGTACAATGCTGCACCTCCCCAGATACTCTGTGGAGGACAAAGGGATTTGTTTCTCACTGTGCCTCATGCCTGCATCCTAGAACAGAAGCTTCCAGAGGGCTTATCACTCCCTGTAAACCCAGTATTAACAGCTTGTTGACGGTTACAGATATTGCTAGATAGCCAGATACACACTTTTTTCCTAAAGCTATTACATTATCTAAGCTCAGGAATGGCTATGTCAGTCAAAAGTCTGATTTTTTTATCAGACTGGTTATACCAACAAAAGTCGTAATATAGGTTTAGCCAGCATAATCCTGCATGGGAAAAGGAAAACCAGTCCTACTGGTGCCTGAAACATTCATATCACATGCATACACACATGGATCAGCAGAGCTGAACTTCACAGGATGCCCTTTACCTCCTTAGTACATAAAGGCTCATTGCAAAGCCTGTGAAGGGCACTGTCCCAGGTTAGGATACCTGTATGCTCCATTAGCAAAGCACTCCTATGGTAGATGTAGCCACACCTGTAAATTTGGATTTTGTGCAAATACAGCTAACTCAGGCAAGATGAGACCCAGACACATTTTCAGACACAGCCTGCCTGTACAACAGGAACAGCACACAAAGTTTACAGGTTCACAGCTCTGCCACCCCAATTCATACAACTACGCCAACATAAATCTAACATTTCCAAAACTGCTCACTGCAGTCTAGACAAATCCACGTGGTGTCTGGCACTCTAAAAGTTAAGTTGATAATAAGAGTGACATTTTCTTAAGGAGATTGTAAATACTGAGTTACAGCAAGACTATATCCCTTAATGAGTTCTTATAGATAATTTATGTTCTTCTTCCTACACTCAGCCACACATTTTTATTTTCTTATACATCACACTGATGCTGAGTAAATCTCTACAATATCTAGTTCTACCTCCATACTAGAAAAACTCATTAATATGCCCCAGCTGCTTTAGGACATTCACATGAATTTATGAATATTCAATTTCCATCTAGTATTCAGCTTCTTTGTGTCCAGCCACTGCTGTCTTGAAGAGGGGCTGCCAAAGATCTTGCAATACTTTCATTAGCTTTGAGCCCTCACATATGAAATCAGCAATATGTTTAGTGTCAATAAAGCTCTGGGAACAGCCTCATTTTTCAAGAGTCAGTGGCAACTGGAGGCTTTCAGCATCTTGCCCAATCAACTTGCAAATGCAAACGCAAACTTTGTGTTGCAGCAAGTGAGGCCTTTCACACCACAGAAATTGCTCAGAGCAGCGCCTGTCACCTCGGCATAAGATGCCTGTTGTTGCCAGGCTGGGAGCAGATTTCTTGAAAGTAGAACAAACTTCCCAGAAAAAAAAAAAAACAACTTGCAGGTGTAGGTGATTTTTCAGCTTTGATGAAAACTGGACTGCACACCAGATGACGGAAAGGAAAGCTGTCAGGCACACCTCAACACTATAGGGCAGTCAATGCATTATTCACGCAGAATTACAGAATGGCTGGGGTTGGAAGGGACTTCTGGAGATCATCTGTCCAACCCTCCTGCTAAAGCAGGTTCATTTAGAGCAGGTTGCACAGGTAGATTTTGAATATCTCCAAAGAAGGAGACTCCACAACCTCTGTGGGCAGCCTGTTCCAGTGCTCTGTCACTCTTAAAGTAAAAATTTTTTTACTCATACTTCGATGGAACTTCCTGTGTTTCAGTTTCCACCCACTGCTCCTTGTTCTGTCACTGGGCACCACTGAAAATAGAACAGCCTCATCCTCCTGACACTTGGCCAGGTAAATTTAAAAAGATCTGAAATCTAAACCAGAAACTGTAAGTTTCATAAAACCAACAAGATTTTTGGTTTCATAAAAATGACAGGAACTTGAGACAGCCTTGCATGTGTTCCCCTTCTCAAAACTGCAGAAACCAAGACCAGGCAAGTGTTTGAGCCCCATAGCAGTACAACAGGATCTGGGCAGCAACACGTGCTCTTGACAGCTGCACTCTTCCCACCACTCCCATCTACCCAATCCAGGAGCAAAGCAGCAAAGGTCTTAACGACTTTACACTGTTCAAGTCCAGCACACACCATGTTCAGGCAACTGTGCCTGGAAAGCTGGCAGCCCCTGAGGGGTTGGACCATTTCCAGCAGCACCCTCCTTAACTCCACAGAAGTCCTGCCATCCCATTCCAAGTCACTCACAGAAGTCCTAACAGCAACAAGACAAGGAGAGGACTCAGACACTCATCCGCAAGCAAACGCTAAAGCAGATAAACAGAGGAAATGGCTCCACTTAGGAGAGGATTCAAAGCCACAGGCACATCTCCAGCTGTGAGCACTGTATCTGCACCCTTCTAGGAAAGAGCACCATCCTCATAAGCCAGGCTTTTATCCAGCCTAGGAAGATGACGACCTTTTAAGTGATAAGTGCTGAGCATAATTCACTTTCATCCTTCACTTTCTTTGAAAAAAGTAATGGGACAAATTTAAAAATGAGTGAGCAGCTCGAAAATTGGTTTAAGCTTCTGTAAACCCATCTATCATTGAAGGCGTAAGATTTGTTTTAAACTAGTTCCACCACAGCAGTGAACATTAGATAAAGGAGATAAGAAAGATTGCTGTCAGTAAGATGAAAACCTGAAGCACAAAGCCGGGATGGGAACTGGAATTTTAGAGTGAGGTACCATTAGATTAATGACAGAGATCTGGGAAGAGCTAGAGACAGGTGAGTCTATGGGAGTAATTATATTCTGCTTATCTAAATTTCACCCTAAAATAAAAGCATAATGTTGTCAACACCACTTCCTGCCCTAACCTGCTAATTTATTGGGTTCTGTTAAAGAGCTGTCCTAAGTATGATGCAGTTTTAACATGCAAGAGACCCCAGTTCCCTGCTGCCAGGTTCCCTGGGCACATGTTCATACTTGCATTGCTTAATTCATCACCAATCAGCAGAAGTCCACCACACGGAACAAACAGCAAGATGAGCAGCAATGGGAGAAGCATGGACACAATTTAAACACTCCATTGAGAATCTCCAGGGAAAACGACTGTGCCCAGGACATCAAAACTCCTGCCACATTTTGCGCAACTAATCCCTTCCTACCACCCACAATGGGCATTACAGCACATCCAGAATATCAGGACTTGTTCAGTTTTCAGAAAAACAGCCCAGCCCTCCCAGCCCAACACCAACAAGCAGAGTTTTCCCACTCCTGTGCATGCAGCTCTGGCCTGCAGCCAAGCAGTTCCCACGCAGCTGCTGAGCAGGACCAGCCCTTCCACTCCTTGGCTCTCGATGGTCCATTTGCCACCCAGCAGTAAGCTGGGACTCCTCAAAAGAGCAGCAACCTAGGCAGCCTTGGCCCTGCCAGAGGAGCTGTGGCACAGAGCCAGAGACAGCCTTCCCATGCCACGGTGCTGCAGTGCTTAAATGCCAGGTGATCAGGACAAGGGCAGTAGACCAGTTCCAGAGACACTTACCCACTTAGAGGTCTAGTTTTTCTGATCTCAAAGAACTGTGTTCCTGTGTGATTGTATCTGTATTTTGTCTGTTAAAGGAAAGTCACTTGAACAGTCAAACAATAGAATAACGCTGCTCAATAAGTGAATTTCAGTTCTGAGTTCCTGCTAAAACACAAAACAAGCAGTAAAAGCCATTGACCCTCAGATATGAAATGCTGGCATGTGAAATAAAGCACGGATTTTCACTTGTCTTTTTATACAATCTATTAACCAGCACTAGGTGCAGAGTAAAGTATTAAGGTTGTCCATCTAAAATGACACTCAAATTTGGCATTTGAAGGTTATAAATCCTCTTTTCCTCTAGGTCCCACTGACTATGAGGTTTAAAGTTTGAAGAAAACTCTCATGCTTGGGCAAGAGAAATCTTTCTAGCCTACCCAAACTAATCAACATAATTCATGGTTTGAAAAAACTTATTTGCTTTAGAATTCTTTTAACTCGATCAGCCACATGGCTTACATATGACCTGTACAACAAAACCATTGTAGGTGCATCCATTTACACTTAGGAAATATAAATCATTCTCTAAAAAATAAGATGCACTAGAAGTGAAAACAACCAGTGACATGCAACTCAAGCTCATGAGTTAACACTATGATGATAGGAAAGAAGTTAATCACAAATGATGCCGGCAGACAGTCAACCAAATCTCAGCACCACTTGCCTAGAAGCACAAGCTAACACACAGCAGCATCCCAAAAGCAGTTTCCTCCCTGCTCCTTGAACATTGCTGCTCAAGCAGCAATGCAATAAATCAGACCAGGAAACCAATCTGTTCAGTAGAAACAAAAACAAAACAAAAAACCCAACAAAGTTTCGTAACAAAAAAACCACACTGTCCTTATTTTTGCTAGGTTACTTTTCCAGTTGAATCTCTTTCCTAACCTAGTTCCCAAATTCTATTCCCATCAGAATATTCATGCCAGTAATTGGCGATACCAAGGCAGATACCAGGGCAGAAGCAGGTGACCCCATGGAAGCAAAGAGTTGCTTGCAAGGCATAAATAGCACAGCTGCTGAACGTATAATCATGGCCTAAATAAAAACTGCAGCTCACACCAGGACGCTCTGAACTGACTTCAATTAGAGTTCAGAGTTCCCCACAAACAAGGCTTTACTTCCCTCCTGCCTTCAAAACCTAATTCATGAGGCCCTTTCAGGGTGCTCTGAACAAAGCACACATGCTCTTTTAGCCCTCAAAGGAAACCCAGATGCTGCTCTCCAGCCCACTTTGAAGCTTTTCTGAAAACATCCAAACCCTGTGCCTAAGGCCTGCTCCTGCTACGTAGCAGAGGGCAGGATTTCAAATTCACTACCGGGTGAGGTGGAGAAAAATGTAATTTTTGGAGCTGTGCATGACATGGTATCCTCTCTGGCCCAATTCCAGCAAGCAACAAGCCTCTTGTCCTGGCCAACTGGTTGACATGCAGAAGAGAAATGCACTGTCCCCCTGCAGAGCAGGCAGGCCCCAGCCTCCCTCCCCACGGCAGCTGCTGCGGCTTCGGGCCTGGCTGCCGTGCCTTGATCCCAATCATGGCTCCCCAGCAGGCCAACCGCGCCTGCTATTTTTGGATGTTCTTCCAGCTGCCACCCATATCCTTTCTTAATCCTTACCAGGACTTTACACTCATTCTTCAGCCCCACAGCTTCCCCACACACACAAACACAAAACAGGAGAGTTTAGGAAAAAAGGGAAACAAAAGAGCAGCATCTGGGCCAGCAGCCTTCTCTGAAATTATCTGTCAGCAATGGAAACAGTCAGGAATTGGGCACGGCACAATGACAGAGAGGCCAGCCAGATGTGTGGATCCCTAATGAATCCCCCAAGCAATGTGGGACACCTGGAAGGGAGATTCCTTTGGTCAGTTCCTATGTCACAGGCAAGCCTGCCCACCTTGGGGTCAGGACAGATGCTTGTGCCCCTTACCCCAACGACAAGCACTCCCTGCAAGCAGAGCACACAGGCAATCCTCAGGGCCTGCCAAGGCAGAGGGAGAAAGGGTTTGCCACAACACTGGCTCTCTTTTAGTTGCTTTATGACAAGATGCCATATTATTTCTCCAGGCATCACGATACGATCATAATATCCTCATAAATCAACTTCAAAATAAGCACTTCTATTCCCACCAACGTCACTTCAGTTAAATTTTCCAGTATCATTTAAAGTTAATTACATCTCCCAGAGGATTGCTATGACAAGCTCAGTGCTGCTGGTGCTATTACAAATCCCCGGAGGCGTCCTTTTACCCCCAAATGATCCCAAGCCCTCGCTATGAGCTAATGCTTCAGTAAAGCTCCGTTATTTCACACAAGGCACAAGTCAGCCTTCTTTTCAGAGATCACACCCTTGAGAAGGATACTGCAGCATCTTCATGTAGGTCTGTATTGCCTGGAGCCATTCTGGGATTGACATGGAGAGCTTGTAGTTTGGCACTGGCGGCACTGAGGGCTGGACACAAGAAAAAAAGATAAAGAGGTTAGACAGCCAGCACTCCCCGCAGAGCAGATAAGTGATTTACTCGAGCAGAGGCATGTGCTTAGTGCAACACAACACGGCAGCACAGATGGCTTAAACGCCATGTGAACTCGAGCATCAGGCAAAGTCATCCTCCTGACCACAGGGGCTGCCCCAGCACCAGAGTCAGCCCCATCCCTGCACAGAGAGCTTGTGGCAGGCTGATCAGAGCCACCGGCATCCCTCAGACACCACTCTATGTGGGCAGGCAGTCCGGCACAGAAAGCCTATGCTTCCCATTTCCCCCCCACAGCACAGGGCAGTTTGGACCCAGTACTGGCTCCACTGTTCTCCCTCCCTCAGGAAGCCATTTCAAGTCTAATTTCTGGCTTCCTTTACCACAAGAGAAAGATAAAAGGAGACAAGGATCCCAGACTGCGTAATTTCCCATCTGCCATGTGTCTGCAGCATGCTTGCTGGGGAAGGAGAGCATGGTACCTAGAAGACCACCTGAGACCCAAATATTTAATGACATTAAGACACTTAAAGATATAGACGGACAACATAATGGGATTTTTCCAAAATCTCATAAGACATCTGCTTGTGCCTAAGCATTTTAAGAAGGCGGGCCCTCAATCCATGTTTAATCCCCACAGCTATTTGGCTCCTGAGCCTGCAGCCATGCAGGAAAAGGGGCACAGCCTTGTCCCAGGTCCACTTATTTTAGGGGTGAGAGTGCAAAATATGGGGTCAGCAGATATTAAAGTGGGCAGCATGGTTGAAAAGAAGTTAGCACAATTCTTACAAATACAGTAAACAGTTTATTTCAATATTAATGCAGATTTGAATTTAGGAACCAGCAATTTGGGTAGCTGTGACATGGTGCAAAGAAAAGTGTCTGTAGGCCTGCATCATTGTAACCAGAGTTTGAAGCCCATAAAGTGATATATCACTGTCCTAAATACACTTCAAGTCACCAATTACAGGTAAGAACTGCAAGTTCAGGTAGTATGGGGCCATCTCTGCCACAAAGACTTTTCTCTCTGGATCCCACCTCCATTAAGATTGTGTGTTTGCTTTCAGAGAGTGAGCATTGGTAATCGCAAGGCAACCAAAGCCCAGCATTTACTACAGACAAATAGTAAATACACTTCAAAGAAGGGAAAAAAAAAAAGCCAGACTCCCACACTACTGGCACACAGAAACATACTGTAAGTGGCAAGCAGATGGCAAGGCTTCCAGCTCATCCTGCCATGCCAGTGCTACCTGGGCACTAGCATGCCTGCACACATGGGCTTTCTCCTCTCACCAGTAGGAGTTATGAGCAAGACTCATTAGTGCTTCTTAATCACAATTTTCATGCCTAAGCTCTTCATTAGAGACATTTGTTTTTTTTTGGTTTCACAGGTTCCTTTCTCGCCCAGCCCCTTCAGTCTGGATGAATTATTCACCTGTCCCTTCCAGCACTAAGGCAGACCTGGACTCAACATACCAGATAGGGCTCAAGTTTCAGAAGCAGCAAGGAGCTGACAAAGGGAATTATGGCAGGGCTGTTACAGCTTCCCAGGGGTGGCCATTTCTGCTCCAATATAATCAATCCTTTGCTTCAAAGATACAGAAGCTCTAGATGCATGCATTGAGCTTACATAACACACCAACACAAGCAAGGACTCTGGCTGCTTCAGAGGTGGTGATTTCATCCTTTTCCCAGCCCTCACCCAGCTGTGGGACCCAGGACAGCATCCCACAGGGACAGCACCAGTGTGAATACACACAGCCCTTCCTGTAACCCACAGAGGCCACCCTCATCAGAGGTGACAGGTCTGGACCTCCAGGTGAGCTGCTCCCCATCTCCAGGGTGGGTGATCACATCATCCAAGGAGGATGATCATGTCAGACACCAGAGCACAGACTGGTAAAGAGAACCAGGGTTTTCCCACTGACTGGCACATATTCCAGTTACCTCAGCAGGCCTGCTAAGCCAGGAGGCCCCTCCAGATCTCAGGTAAGGAGCGAGAAGTGTCCATCAGCCTGAGTCCACACAGGACAGCACTGCTGTTCTCTCTCCAGTGCAGGGCAGGCAGTACACACACCACTCTGCCAGCCAGGCCGGGGGAGCCATACGCCACTCCCACTCCTTCCAAACATTTTTCCCTCCCTGATTCCTGCCCCAGCTGCAAAAGGACCGGCATAGAGCAGAAGTCAGGGCTGCACAATACCATAGGTGAAGGAAAGTACAGCATTGCTGTGATTGAGGCTGCAGCCCTCCAGCTCCTGGTATGCATCCACAGCAGCAATAAGCAGGCAAGGGTTTGTCGCAGCAGGTCATGGATGGCAAAAGGAACTGCAGACACAGCACTACAGACTATGAATTTGTAAAGTGAGTGAAATTCAGAGACAAGTCAGATGAAAAGCCTTGACCTTACCAAGGAATAGCAGCTCCAGAGACAGTGGAGCCACTGCAGTGCAAGACCACATGGCAGTGCTGGAGACTCATCCCATGGCTGGAAATGCTATAGTCTCAGTTCACCACAGACATCCTGTGTGAAACTCATTTTGCCCAATTCCACTGTATCACTTAATGACCAGAAAGTCATTTTCTATTAGCTCCCCCTGCAAGCACACTGTTACTCAGCACAGATGAAGCTGACAGGCAAGTTCTGAAAGGCGCTGAGAGGTTTAATTTATTAACATCTCCAAGTATCTCCAAGATCACAGAACAGGTAAAGGATTGCACAGCCCTTCCACACTGTGAGCCTGCACTATTCACAGAACTCAAGCCAAGAGTCAGAGGTGGGAATCCCACTGTTTCCAAAAGTGCCCTCCTTGCAGACAAGCCAGCTTTTTGTGAGGACTCTACTTCCCGAGAGAGATGCAGCCCTGCACCTCTGCAGTTGGCATTTGTTCCAGTAAGGACAACGTCGACGACACAGTAAGAAGCTACTTACCACCCTGCATGTATGATTGCTGAGACTAATACCAAGATGATTAGAGCAATCAAGTGGAGCTTCTTGGGGAGGGGATGAAAACTCTCTCCCATCACCAGGGATTAAGAACAGATCAGATGCAGAAATGGAGCAGTTTCACACGCCACTCATCTCAGCCTGAACCAACTATCAATGCAAGCAGATTACAAATCATCATCTCACAGGCACAAGTTTCCCTCATCACTCCCAGTCAGCAGTACCCGGTCTTTTGCAGGGTGACCCATACCCAACAGCACAAGCCAATTTAAAAAATCTGTACTACCATTTAAGGAACACGTCTCCCCTCACATTCCTACTCTGACACAGAAATTACCACCAAAACTTTAGTAATCCACTACCACTTTGTTGCAAAAAATACCTGCTCCTAATCTTCATTTGCTCACCTGATTTGTGTTAGTTCTAACAAGGACCAGGTGGTCCTCAAACTACCCTCTGACCCCAGAGGTCCCACACTTAGCCAGCAAGAGCTGCTTAGTCACAGAGAACACCAGGTCCTCCTGCCCTTGAAGAAATTAATCACTGTAACAGGGATTTTGCTTCTGGACAATGCTGGAGGAGTACAACTCCTACAGCACTCTCCACTGATCATCAACATCAAATGATTTCGCTGAGCAGATTTCAAAACATTTTCTTCTTCTGCCCAGCTTCAGTACATGCTACAGAGAGTCAGCCCAGTGTTGTGGCACTGAGGAATAAGCCATGGGCAAGGCTCTCTGGGACATTCCCACAGGAACACCGTGTGCAGACCAGCACACTGGAGCCACTGGCGTGTCTCTCACCAGATGCTTTGTCAGTCACCATGAGTGTCACCAGTAAAAGTTACATGCTCTGGGAGCTGGGAAATAAGGGCTCAAAGTCAAGTCTAGCACTTGCTTTGCCATCTCTTAACATCAAACAGGTTTGCAGGCTATCTAAACTGGTATAAGCTGGTCACACTGCTAAAATGAGAAGGTCTGCCCTCTCCCTGCCCCTTTACTTCCACTTCAAATGCTTGTGCAAGTACAAGATGAACCACACTAAGGAACCGCAAACACAGCAAAACCCAATTATTCTTTAGCTGGATATGCTCCTCCATCCAAACAAAGGCTGATTCCTGCACAAGGAAAGCAGAGTGGAGAGAGATCACCCCTTTTGCACCTGCACTGAACTGAACATTGCATAAGAGAATGAAAGGCCTTTTCAGCCTGCATCTTATTTGACAAGCACCTTCTCAATACAGCCCTACTCAATAAAAGCTTTCAACTTCTCTGTGCACTGAATTTCCTTTCTACTCCACGTAAATAACAGGCATACTGTTCATGTCAGTGTCACTGACAGCCTGGACCGTGACAACAGCAGCCCAACCATTTCACCGCAGCACACACAAATCAATCCAGACTTTCAGCGGTCAGCTCAGATTAATGCTGCTTTATGCAAGGAGTGAATCAAGCTCAAAGTCTGCCAAAGCAGAGTGTTAAAGGCACTGTGATCAGTAGTGTAGCACAGTGTCGAGAAGCTTTGGAACAACAGCAGACAACATTTTATTTGCTGGCTAGAGGAAAAAGACTTGGATGAGGCAGAACTGTTTGGGGCTTGTACCGAGAAACGTACAAGACAAAAGCATCTGGAATCTTTCCATATACTGCAAGTTAAATGTCTGAGTTTTAAATCCCTTGCTACGTTTGAGGACCAAGGCTGTGTTTTAGGAAATGCCCGTGTACCAAAAGGAAAAGAAAAATGTACTTTAAAATGCACAAAGCGGTTCACTTAATCCTCGAAGATTTCTTTTAACTCTTATTTTCCGCTTTTTCCTCCCCAACCTAAAAGGAGTAAATGTCTTCCTACTTCCTCCCCAGGACACCAACTCCAGCCCCTAAGCACCCCGCAGCCCCTGTACCCCGTTGTGGGCGGTTTCGGACAGCAGATGCCTCGTCCTGCTCCCCACTGCCCCGAGAGCATCCTCCGGGCTGAGGTATCACACCCTCTCACCCAGCCCTGGAGCCTCCCCGGCCGCTCGACGCGCACAGAACGCAGCAGCGGCCGGACCGCAGACCTCGGGCTCCGTGTCACCCGCTCCTTCTGCACGAGGGGACACACGGAGGCTTCGCCTTACCCGAGCCAGGCGGGCGGCGCTCCGGATGGCCGCCGCCACGGCCCCGCCGTCGGGGTGCACCCGCTCCACATGACCCCACATCCGCTCCCAGGTCTGCCCGTCCATGGGGAAGCCGCTCTTGTTCACCAGGAAGAGCGAGCCGCCGTCCCGCTGCTGCTCCTGCTCCTCTTCCTC
>VZRN01004772.1:910851-948086 GCA_013397935.1 Dasyornis broadbenti | reverse complement strand
AAAAACCAAAAAAAAAAAAAAAAACCCAAAAAAACCAACAACCAAGAAAACCCCACCAAACCCACCAACCAAACAAAAGAAACTCTAAGGCAGTAATAATTTTCTGGGATTGTTCCTGCCAAGTTGTGGGAATGTTTACATTACAGTGCTAAATGGGGATATTGCCTGCAGCTTTCATAGAGGTACCATAAGAGAAGCACAACCCTGTGGTCCTGGTTGTAAAACGAAGAACCCACCTAAAAGTTCAACTCAGCATTGAACTATGTATTAGTGTTGCTTTACGACAAAAGGCTTGTGTTTGCTGTGCTCTGCAGCACCTGCAGCCTCCATCTGTGAAGCATCTCCTCCACCAAAATAGCTGAGAGAGAATCCCAGCTTTGTGGAGAAGTGAGATAAAAAAACTAAAACATTTTCTTTCTGTGACTCTAGTTTCTTTGAAGCAAGTTCCTCAAATTTGCCTGGCTCACAGCCAGGCTAAATGCCTGAGGGTAGGTGACAGAACCCTTGCAGGGCATTCACAAGGGTTCTGCTGTGCTCCCACTGAAGACAACGGCGGTTTTAGCCATAACTGAATGTAATGTCTCACTTTTATCCTCTCTAAGAATTTATCCTACCCTTTCTCCCCAGATAATCTCTCTGCAACCAAGTGCTTTATTAAAATAATATTTGCAGAACCTTCAAGAAGCTGCCTTTGGATTGCGCTGTTTTAGGGGTTAACTTGCACTTCCTTTTCCTCACAGACCTTTCCCAAAGCAGAAATCTCTGTACTAGAGCAGTGCAACTCGACTACCATTGCTAGTACTTTAATTCCATGTCCTGAGAAAATGTCTCTGGATGCCAATATGCTTGTGTAGAATAAATTTCTACACCCTCCATACATGCACGCTGCATGTACATGTACATGCATGTTTGTTAATGACACAGTAAGTCTTACACTTATACATTTTCCTACATTAAAAGGCAGGTTCTAAGGAAAAAAAAATCACTTTCAGATTAGCAGCTGTACCAGCAGCTGTCAAAAATGTTAATCTTGCCTCCAATCTATTTAGGCATTATACACTTTATTAGTAACATATAATGATAAGGAGTGATGCCATCCACATATACACATACATACAATATTGCAATCAGAGAAAATTTATGAAGAACTTTTAATTTTCTCTTGAAATAAAGAATTGGACACTAACAAAACAAAAATATTACTGCAAAACATATTTGTTATCTTCATGAGTAGAACAAAGACATGAGCAGTAAATAACATGGGTCTTACACAGAAATACATTTCTCTTAGGAAAATTTTTTGCTTAATTCATTCTAGTTCCTGCATCAACATCACTTCTCCCTCTTCACTTCAGACTTCAGACCGAATGGTGGGGCTGTGGGCAATCACGAATTATTGTGTACAATGACAGCTTGTGCTCCATGAAACATTAGCATCCTGTAACACTTGAGAAAGCGGTACATACACATATTGAAAGACAACAATTGTAAAGGCCTTTTCCCATTCATACAGGAAAACCAGTGAGTTCACAATATGGAAAACAAATGTTTACAGCTTAACCCAATTTCATTTGGTTGTAGAAGCACAAGATAGTCCAAAGATTTCTCAAAAAACATTTTTTCATCAGGCAACATGGCCTGGCAGCTCTAATTACACACTCCACTGATTGTCTCTTAAACAACAGACTGCCTTGAACAAAAGAGATGACTGAGAGGCTGAAGTTAGGAAAGCCCTATTAGTCTGAAATGATTAATATGTAATCTTCCTACTTTTTCCCTTGTTCTTTCTTCCTCATAATCCATGAGCATTTGGCAACAGAAAGAGATGTTACTAAAGACAAGACCACATCTATAAAATACTTGTTCTGAGGGACTTATCTACGAGCAATTCCAGACTATGCCTTACAGGTCTGGTATTTTCAGACCCAGCCAACAGAAATGAGGGATTTAAGGCCATGGTAGGAATCCTAAATAAAAATGGGTCAATGTTGTCCGAGTCTCTTACACTGAAATCACCAAAAGTTTAACATGGCCTGGAAGAAACACAAAGATAAGAGTTAATTTTAAGGCTGACCTCTGAATCTTGTAGCTGGAAAGTTAGCAATTGCACACCTTGCTGGGCTCCTGGGAACTTGGGGGAAGCCCCCATGTGTGTTCCCCATTGCACAAGTTCTCTTGCATCCTCTAGAGCTGTCTTGAAACACTTAAAAGCAAAGCAAATTAAAAAGCAAAAGCTGATTCATGGGATTGGGATGCCTCTCCTCACTCGGTTTTCCACACCATCCTCTCCTAGGTGACATGTAATTCCATCCATGATACAATTACCTCTTTAAACAGTTACAGTTTTTAGCCCTCAGTTCTACTCTTGCTGGAGGGCTGAGCCAGGATCTCAAGGCTAAGAGTCAGAAACCTTATTTCCAGTTCTAGATGCATGTGGAATTTCCAGGCTGAGAAGGTTGCACAGAGGACTCATACCAACCTTCCAGTATCTGAAGAGGGACTACAGGGAAGTCAGAGAGGGATGCTTTGTCAGGAACTGTGGTGATAGAACAAGAGGAAATGGGTACAAACTGTAAGAAGGGAAATTTATTTTAGATATTAGGAAGAAATTTTTCACTGTGAGGATGATATGACACTGAAATAGGTTGCCCAGGCAGGTTGTGGACACCCCAATCCTGGCAGTGTTCATGGCCAGGTTGGATATAGCTTTGAGCAACCTGGTCTAGTGGCAGATGTCCCTGGCAGGGACCATGGCAGGTGGGTTGGGACTAAATGATCTTTAAGGTCACTTCCAGCTCCTTAACACTCTATGATTCTTTAATTCTATATTTGATTGAGTGCACGTTGTCTGCTAAAACCCCAAAAGTAAAAGCAAAATCCTCAAAGCCTCAACTGCTTCAAATTTATTTCTGCCATGAGCTAGAACTCCAATTTCTTGACAGACAGATGGTAAGGTTGTGACACAAAACACTGTTTTGCTCTTTATTTGCTCTTTATTCTGCTGCTGAGCCTTCCATTTAAATACTTTATCATTGCCTGAAAGTATCTCACAGGTGTCCAGCTTTCAAGCTCCTTTTAGAAGGAGAATATTAAATCCAGGATGTAATTAAGCCTTCATTATTAGGACTATTTTCGTTTCAGGGACCCAGCAGCATTTCCAGCATGCCAGAATCTTGTTTGGACTTTTTCAGAAGGTAGTCAAGTAATTTGGCAGAAGACAAAAAACACAAGGAGCTAGAACAAGAATATTTTTTCAATAATCAGCTGAACATAACTAAAGAAACTGGAAACTAGTAGTGAAGAAAGGAATTGAAGATAAATTTTAAGAAAGAAAGAAAAGACTCAATCTTTGAACAGTGTGTACTGAACAGGTCAGCAAACATTCTGGATGCTGTCAAAGACTTTCGACTGGACATTTGAAAACAATTCCCCAAAACTGCAAAAGTATTATCTTGCTAAGATTTTGCAACACCAAAAGTCAAAGCAACCACAGGCCATGAACACAAATATTTTCTGAATCTGTATCTTGCTGAAAAACATATGTATTTTTTGGCACACATTATTATCATTTTTCCAAAGTGAAAAGCCACCCCCATAAGTAACAAGGCAGAATCCTTCACTTTTCTCACTCAGGCTGAAAATGTGCACATCCCTTGATGGGGCAGCTTCTATCACAGCAAGTCATTAAATGTAAAGGACTGACATAATGAAAGCATCTCTGCTTCCACTCCTATACCCCTGCCTGCCATTTGAATATCCAAGAGTTACTTTTCCTATATTCAGCAGCTTCAGCAGTGGACTCTTCTAGAGCTCATCAGCCAGCAAGGTCTGTCCATTTTCTCTAGCACTGGACCTGACAAAGAGACAAGAACCCTTACTGGCAAGGCAAGTGTTCCAAGCTTGTTTCATTTATTCTGGTATGTCTTCCCCTGTCTGAAGCATTTATTATATGAAATATTTAAATCAAGATCATCACATTTAGAAGCTAAACTTAGAAAGATAAGTCTTCAGGGCCCTTTATATACAAAAAGATTCTCTAAATCTACAGTAAAATAAGAAAAGCTTTCAATAATATTTACTGTACATAAAGACTATCTTGGAGTTTGCTGTTGTTTAACCCCAGCCATCCACCAAGCCCCAGGCAGCCACTCACTCACTCCCTTCCCCACTAATGGGATTGGGGAGGGAATCAGAAGGGTAAAAGCTGGAAAACTCAGGGGTTGAGATAAAGACAGTTTAATAGGGAAAACAGAAGCCACACATACAAGCAAATCAAAACAAGGAATTAATTTACTGCTTCCCATGGCAGGCAGATGTTCAGCCATCACGAGAAGAGTAGGGCCCCATCAAGTGCAATGGCTACTTGGGAAGAAAACACCATCACTCCAAACATCCCTCCCTTCCTCCTTCTGCCCCCAAGTGTATATACTGAATAAGATGTCATATGGTCTGGAATATCCCCTTGGTCAGTTTGGGTCACTTGTCCTGCCTGTGTCTCCTCCCAACCTCCCATGCACTCTCAACTTTCTCGCCTTTTCTGAACTATGAGAAGCAGAAAAGGCCTTGGTTCTGCATAAGCCCTGCTCAGCAACAACAAAAACATCTCTGTATTATCAATCGTGTTCAGCACAAATCCAAAACATAGCCCCATACCAGCCACTGCGAAGAAAATTAACTCTAGCCCAGCTGAAAACAGCACAGAGTTAAACAGTTCCCCATACTCAACTGTAACAATCTCTGGAAAACTTCGCGGAGGATTCCACCTTCTGGATGGCATTCTATCTGTGGGAACTCAAAGACACAGCATCATTGATGGCACGGAATTTGCAGGCCCAGCTTACTGAGCTAAAAATTAAGTGTTTGCAAAAAGTCCCCTAACTCAGGTCTGACTTTCCCAGCAATAGTATCATTGTAATGCAATCAGTTCTGTGGGTGTGTAGATAGAGCACAAGTTAAAGGAGAATATTTCCAGAAGCACTACAATGAGAAACCCCTTTCCCAAATACAGATAAATGAAATAACAAAAACTGAAGGTTAATGAAGAATGTTGATTTTGCAGCTAAGATGGTATAAAAGCAAATATTTGATCAGAGAAAGTGAAAATATCACTATTTTCCTTTCAGTCACCGTTATAGCTTTTAACAAACTGCAAAAGACATGATTTAAATTACAAAAGCACAATAATTTCACGAGACAAGTGATACAATTCATAAAAAGGACAGAACACATTTTCTGATACTCCACAAATATTCAGTGAAGGTTTAACACACAAAATGGAATTTCTTCAGCAGCACTGATTAAACTCAAGATGAGGCAGGGATCTTCTTTACAAAGTAAAGGCACCGGCTCTTTGTAAACACGGACTTCTCTCTCTTTAACTGAGAAAGCACTCAAAATATTCCATGGAGGAAACTTGTGTGGTAGTGTTCCCTTGCTTATCACAATAGAGATAGCAAAGGTCTTTCTCCTCCTTTTTACTATATTTAATAAAAAATGTTTTTTCTCCAGTTTATCTAGTGAGAAACTTTTAAAATTTCCCCAGAAATGCTACAATGAAGCTATAGAACAGTGTTTTCTCTTATATGCCTTCTGATACCTATAAAGAAGTTTCAAGGCAAAAGAAATGTCAGATGCCAGTATGAAACACACACGTCATCTCTTGTTTTCAATATTGTGCTATCACTTTCCCAGAAGGAATCATTGGCTTATATTAAAATACAAATACATTTAGAATAAAAAAGGAATTTGTGATCATCCTCCTGCTGTGCACCTCCCTACTCTTTGATTTTACAAATGCACCAGCTAGACTGAACAAGAAAAGTAGATACTTCTGATCATGACAACTGTACTTCAGGATTCCTAATTTTTTCAAGTATGCATCCTGAATGCACGTCTTCCTACTGCGGAGAGCATTCACAGAGTTCTTTTACTAATGAAACTGCAAAACTTGCAAACTGTTAAAATAAATATTCCATACGAAGGTGAATTGTTTCCGTCTTGGGCAAAATGAACTGAGCATCTTCATAGCTTCCAACACACAACTACCACCAATATCAACAAACACATTTTACTACTCGTACACACAAATCCAGTGATTACACTAATTCATATTGTTCCATATCTAACCAAACTTGTGCGTTTGTAGGCAACCTTCCTTCATCTTTATAAAGCTGACTGAATCTTTCGTGTAGTGCTTTCAGGTTCTACAGGACTGTCAACTGGTACCTGAAGAGGGAGATAAAAAAAATAAAAACACAACAGGAATTAAGCTGTTAATCAACAGAACTATTCTCAAATTCAGTATTCTTGAGTAATTATTAGGTTAGACTCCAAATGTATATGTAGTTAACTAGCCAGATTAAGCAATTATAGAAAGCCCTATTTTCCCTTCTTTTTGTAATGAAAAAGATGAAACATAGAATTTAGTTTCTTAATATAACTCTAAAGTATATATTGACTGCATATAAATATTTGTCACATGAAGATTAACTTCACATTTTTTTCTCCATTACATTTAACCACAGCAGAGTCTTGATGACCAAGGTTCTGTATTAGAGTGATACTGAACATTATTAACGCAGGTGGCCTCAGTTATTTATGGCAATATCAGGGCAATGACTCCAGCTTTTCTTACATCCTGGCCAATATAAATGAAGCTGTGTGTCAGTCTAGGCTAATTAACGAGGTGATAATGAAAAGCAGACAAGTCATGTACATTCCCGAGAGAGCCCCAACCCTGGCTGGGAAACCACAGGGTGCCACACTGAGCACACACAGCTGCACAAGTTTCAGGTTCAAGTTAGCTCAAACAGCACTAGCTCAGAAGTTTCTGAATGTCATACAGACACTAACAGTGTGCAGTTTGTCACAGATGATCAAAAGCTGCTGTACATGTAAGACACCTACATAAAAAGAAGCATGGCAAAGGATCATGCAATGTCTGACTCCAAAAACCTGTCTCATATCTTGATCCAAATTACCAAGAAACCCACAGTACTGAAAAAATTTTCCACTGAGAGCTTTATTTCTGCTAGTAACTGTGGAAATTTGGAAAAGCTGCTGAAACGTGGAATCTTATGATCATCAGAAAGTGCTATGCTCACTCTTCATTTAAATTGAGAGGGTGCTCAGATGAAGAGCAAACCCAGCCCTTTATGCAGCAGAGTATTGAAACTCCATCATGGCTTCTGTTTATCAGACACTGACGTCATTTGAAGGGACTGCAGGTATTTTAAATAAAATGTGTAGTCTATAGGATGGCCTCATAACCCAATACACAAAAAGGCTTCACAATTTACAATGCTACCTGCTAATATGAAAAAGCAAGACTCAAGCAATAAAATCATATTATTAGCCATTTAAAATGCAAATATTCAAAAAATTCAAAAATTTAAAAAAAATCTGAGAGCAGAAGTTTTTTAGTTTTTTTCATGGGAGTTAAGGAGAAAAACAGATATCTGAGGGCAGTATCCCATGTGGCTCTGTTGTTTAAAACCAGCATGGAAACAGTCATGAGATTTTGTCAATTACTCTTTTGCAGTTAATATTGTTATGCCAATAGAAGCCAAGTATTCAAGTAGGTAATAGAGTCATGGTAAGAGTCACCACTTACATGTTTAACATCCAAGTTCATAATCCCTGAATTCACATTGTGTCTTCGCAAATCTGATTTTATTAAGGCTGGAGGAAAAACAAGGAAAAAGGAAAACTGGTTCACAACTTTGCAGTGACATGCACTTTAACGGAAATGTTTGCACAGTGCAAGCACACAGAAGCTGCTTTCAGCACATTTTCAAAATACCCATATTCGCTCTTTGCAACTTGAACTCACTGACAATTTGAACTTGCTCCTCCTGAAACACACGAAGCAGAAAATGACAATAAATCTTTTAAACTACAAGAACTTAAAGCAAAGCTTGATAGTTTCAGCACTTTCAGCAAGGTCAACATATGTAAGTCACTGGTACCGTTCCAGAGTGCACCAGCAGTTTCTTGCATTTGGAAAACTGCAAACTGCCTCCATTTATGCATTTGTTTCCATTTCCCATCCCACTCTGAGATAGACATCTGGCTCAAATTCAAGACACGTCTCAAGAAATGGAGGTCAGATGGCTGCCCATATAATACCACCATCATCCTAAAAACATCCACATTTTTACATTAAAGAGAAACTGTTACTTGCATTTGTAATTACCTGTTAAAATAATGCCCACAAAAATCCAAGCACAAAGAAAGATGTTTCCTGCACGAGGACTGTAGTCTGTTGTGAGCTTTCCTTGAACAAGTGTGAAGACAATTCCAAATATCTATAAACAAACAAGTAACTTCATCAGAATCACACAGAAAAGAGTCGTCATTTTACCTTTAAAAGTTATAGGTCACATCTTATAGAAATCAAATTTTTAAAAAATAGGACTATAGCAACAAAACAGACTTAGCTAAGTCTAATAAAGCCTTCCTAGACTCAAGCATAGTGGCCTTCCTGAACATCATTCGAAGAAATAAAATTATGTAACCTGTGCTGATGCATTAAGGAGACCTGAGGAAGTGCCTTCAGACTCTGGATATGTAATTTCCACAGCAAATTCAAACCCAAGTGGGAGATAGCCAGTCATGAAGAACCTGTTGAAGAGGAGAGTGAGAGGATGACAGGTGTGGCCTTTACCTATTACTACACCTTAGAAAAGCTAACATACACACATGGTACTATGAATTAGGAGATATGCTGAACTGTCATGTTTTCATGACTTAACATAATTCAATAATTCCAAATAATAAAGACTGCTTCCTTCCCTCAATATGATCCAAGAATTTTAGCCACACATCTTTCTCTTTAGGACAAAGCTGTTAAAACATGTTTGTCCTATTTCCCATAACCACCTGCATTCCACTCCAGACATACGAAACAACCTTTTCTAACGAGTCCACAAGCCACTCCATAAGCCAATTACTTTCAAATGGAAAACAAATACAAACATCATCATTTTATCAGCCCCAACATCCATGCTGGAGGACAAAAAGAGACCATGAGTAGGGAGTGAGGCTATACACTGGAACACCTGCTGGAAGCTGCTATGGAAGAACCTGAGGGGACTGATGAATGATGGGAAGAGAAGGGGCTTAATGCAGCTGAGGTTGGTTGATTGGTTTTTAAACTGGAAATCTCAAGACATTTCTGGATTTATCTTGACTTCTGTGTCTGAATACATCACCACTCCCTCAGCACCTTTTGAGGCTTTTAGATCAGGTATCTATGTGCACAGTGAACAAAGCAACCAGCATGTTGCTTGGGCTATCAAAGTATAGATTAATCAAAATGCAGAGAAGCCAGTCTTCCTAGATCTGCTCAGTTAAACTGTAATCACCTACACACTGATCAAAAGAAAGCTTCAGCTTCACTGCAGATAGCTTTTTGAATTGGAACCAAATGGATTGACCACATAGAGACCTCTCTTAGGTCTGTAAAAATGTCACATGAAATTTACTGAAAAGTGATTTACTTTGTTTTTATTCTGATGTAACAGAAGGTGAAACCCTAGTAAACCCTACATGTACTGTGAGCTATAGGCACAGGCTGAGATCATGATGACAGAATACACTGTAGAATCATCTAGTTAAAACATGTAGATATGTTTCTGAACAGAACTGCAGTTAAGTCTTGTTGTGCTCTTTAATTGCTCACCCAAGTACTCCTCCAGTCACGAACACTATTACAAGGTATCCGAGGTCCAGGGTGAAGGTAAATACCAGCAACCCAAAGAAAGAGAGAATGTAAACAATCAAAGTAGTTTGCCTGCAACCCAACAACAACAGCAAAAAATTAATGTTGTTAACAGAAGGCCATAGCACATTGCTGAAGCATGGAAGAACAGCATGGACATTGCATACTCTCTAACAACGGACATTCTAAAGCTGTAAAATTTGCCTCATGTAATTCAGACTTAAACATAGCATGCAGTGAGAACATATCCTTCCTGAACTCTCAGTTATCTTGGTTATCTGGCTGCTTCACTCAAGGCTAAGGACACTTACTCAGACTCTCAAAGAGTGGACAATCACAGCACATACTGCTACCTTAAGACTATTTTAGTTCCCTACTCTGTTGTACCTCTTGGCTGCTCTGCAGCGCTGCCCGTTACACAATACATCAACACAGGAGCAGCTGAGTCCAACACTATTAGCAATAGAAGTCAGCCTAAAAAGAGGCAAGTCAAACAAATCTCATTACAGTGTTCTATTTATTTTGAATCTGGAATAAGTGATGTCTTCCAAATTCTTAAAGCACATATTTATAAGCCAAAACCCATGCACAAACAAAGCCAATCTACAGCATTAACATCCCTTAGGCTTGCAGAGGCACATAATGTACTAAGAGTCACAAGGGAGAACTACTCCATCACAAACAGTGCTCCAGGGCAGTGCTCGCTCCTGGGGGCACCACACTATGGATGATGGACCCAGGAGCTCCTACCCCAGAACAGAGCTCTGCTCCATGGTCATCCCCTGAACTAAAGCAAATGTTACACTTACTAACAGGATCATGAGTAGCACTAAAAAAGTGATAATCCATCAACTGGCC
Source organism: Dasyornis broadbenti (assembly GCA_013397935.1). Lineage (NCBI taxonomy): Eukaryota > Metazoa > Chordata > Aves > Passeriformes > Dasyornithidae > Dasyornis > Dasyornis broadbenti. The sequence continues at coordinate 937,507 of VZRN01004772.1, read as the reverse complement.
ATTTTACAAAACAATGCAGGATAGGCTTTGAGACTTTATGCTTTTCTAGGGGAAGAAGCCCACTGGGCCACTTGGCCACTGTATGTAGGCCTTACAGTGCTTTCCTTGTTAGCCTCACACTCCTGAAGAGACAGGAGTAGATGGAAAACCCCCTTGCATCTTTGCATTCTGCTCCCTCATTTCTTTTGGCCCTTAACCAGTAAGAGTAAGAGCAAAAGCTGTAGCATCAGAAATCTGACCCCATCAAGGCCACTAAAAGATCAGGGATGAACTGCATTTCATTTGCAGTTCATTTCAGCCCTTTCGTTCGAGTATTTTCCTAATGCAATTGCACCACTCTCCTACCCCTAGCCCCACACATGCCTACCCACACTTACTTGTATGTTTTAGTGTAATCCAGCCACAAACCACAAATAATCGAACCCACCATTCCTGCCACCACCAGTGTCAAGCCAATTCTCCCAGCGTTCACTTCTTCTCCCTTTCAACAAATATTTATATGGTGCTCATTAATAACTTGCTTCCACTCAGAGTCAAGTTCATACCTCTTGGCAGTCATAAGTGCAAACAAGCATTCCTATGACTCCCATAGCTGTATGGTACAAGAAACTGTACAGAGGTATAAAAGAAACCAAATGTCTGAGCACACATAGCACCTACAAAATAGACAGCACCTCTGTAAATGTACAGTGAAAAAGATAAAGAGAAGATCCAAGAAACTTACCTCATAATGAGTTACTATCATCTGGTTTAATAATGTGGAGACAGAATAAAATGCCCCAGTCATAATACCTGCAGTACCAAGAAAAAAACTGCAGTCATTCCAGGTGCAGCCATGCAGATCTGCTACCCTAAAGAAATAATATTCTGATGTTTAATAAAGACTCATAACAGAAAACCTTTTATGTGCCAGGCAAAATCTCTTCACTGGACCTATAAGTGGTATTTTGCATCCTGACAGATTTGCTAATACTGGCACCTGAGTAAACAAAAGTTTGACATTCACTCCCCCATAAAAAAGAACAACCCACAATTAAAATTCTATTTGCTTTCAGCCCACTTTTTAACTGACCCACAGGCAGATAGCTGCACCACTTACCATAACTGATCAGCAAAAGTATAAATGGAATATTTTTGAACAAGTTAATAATGGACTGCTTGTAGGAGTAATCCTCAGGAGGTTTATTTTGCAGGACTGCTTGAGAGTGACTAGGAGGGTACTTGGGTTTTTCTTCAAATACTGAGGAAAAAGAAGAAGGAACAATTTTTGATTCACCTCTATCAAATGAATGTGCTTCTTTTTCTTTTTTTGTTTTTTTGGAATGTGTTTCAGCTTGATGAATTTCAGAAGATTTACTTGTAGTTTTAACACCTCCATGAAAAAATATTCTAGATTTTCTCATGGAAGAATTATGTCACATCCACAAAGGATGTGTTATTTGGTCACATCTGATTGCTACCAAAATATGGTTAAAGACAGACTTCATCTGCAACGTGTCAAGACCTTTGTATCTGAATTGGAAGATTAACAGAGTGAATTCACATCATATCATAACATCCTTGTAGCAAAGAAATTAAGAGAACTAAATATTCTGAAGAGATCACCTCACGTGAAGCACGACATAGAGTGAAATTATTGTCTCAACCCCGGCACAACAGGAAAGTGAACACAAACTGGAAAAGTTGTAACCTCAACCACTCTGAGTGGCCAGCTGCTTTAAGTAAGATGTTGTAAACACTCACTATAGTCAGCATGTAAATTCCAGTAATCTAAACACTTACCAACTCCTGTTAAGAAGAAAAGAAGTGTGGACACTATTGCTGTTCCATAGAACATGATGCCGATGTTATGTGCCATAAGATCAATATCATTCGGTGTATTTGGAACCAAAACAGGTGGCAACAAAAAGCCAACTGCGGTACCAAGCTGTAAAGCAAGAAAAGAAATAAAAAATCATTTCCCTGTGAACACAAAAATTAACAGAAGTGAAAAGTCTTACCAGGTTGAATTCAGAATTGTTACCATAATAAGCAGTAATAGAACTTCAGTAGCACACTTCTGAGCCATTTGCTCTTGAGGATGTTTTACAGTAAGATCTTTCATAACTCAGGTTTTAACCTTTTCATTTCTCAATTAAACTACTACACTAAGTAGTATACATAAATACTACACTTAGTGTATATATTTACACTACACCTAGTAGTTATGCAAGAATCTTTCACAGGAACGAACCATGCATGAACATAAAGTTGTATCAGTCATCCTGTAACTGCAGGGCTAGAGATGACACAAGACTCCAGCTAGTCTTGTAGAAATGCTCTTCTCCATTTGATGTCACACTCCTGCCACTACAGTAACAAAGGCTGACTGCAAGGTTTACTGCAGAACAGATAGAGCAGAGCAAAGCAAGAGAAAAGGAATATCCTTATTAAGAAACACAAAACCAAACCAAATAATTATTGATAAGGAAATAAAGACAAACCAGAGAATGAAGTAGTAGCGGGTTTGTATCTGGAGTAAATTCCAACATAACAACAGATTTTGTATTAAAGAAACAAAAAACAGGGACTGAAATTTTGGGTATATATAAAGCATTTTAAAACATGAAGGAACAAGTCCTGGACTACTCTCTAATTTCTCTCTTCTGCTCCTCGAACACTAAATGGCATTTTAAAGTGGTAGAACATTTATTTTAGGTAAAATTAAATTTTAAAAAAGCACCAAAAACTATTAGATTAGCAAGTCCAACAATCAGAAAGTACACACATTAGAGGTATGCCACTATGCTTACAAGGCATCCTTTGCGCATATCCTGATGAGGGTTTTGCTACCTTTTTTTTCCCCACAGACCATTAGATTTACACATGTATCCAGTGTTCACATGTAGAATTTTTCTCCTTTTGTCTTTACCCTTGAGTATATGAACAGTACAAACATGAACTGAGTACACAGTTACATTTTCTTTAGGTATAGTTTTTCCTCCCCCAGTAGGAGCCAATACAGTGCCCACAATATTCCAACAAAGTTGAGTGATACCATTTCCATCATTTACATCTAGAGAGGTTAAAGCCAGAAGGAAGTGTTCCGATGAGTCTGGTGTGCCTCATTTAACATGATAAATACTTGTGGAGTTCTGGCACTCCTAACAACCCTTGCCAGTACATTGCTGCATTCCCAGCAATTTGTGTTCCACTTGCAAATGATCAGCGTCCCAAGAGGTGAGATGTAATTTTACATAACTGCTCTGTTCCTCCCCTGCCTGCAGTGCTGGCTCTGTTTGCTGTAGCTCTGCAGTTACTTGCAGTATCTGATAAGCAATCAGATGACCCACAGCCCAGTGGGTTATAACAACCTGTTCTGTTACATAGTTCACCTTGTGCAATTATCCAGTACAGAGACTCACCACAAATGCGTATGCAGAAGGGAACTGAAATGGCATATACAAACATTACTTCTAACTTCCAAGTGTCTAATTTGTCATCTAACTACTCTTTCAATCTGGCCTTTTAGAGTTTTGGGGGTTTTTTAGGGAAGCAAAACCTGAGAATAGAGAAATTCTGTTGTTCTGTCAGCAGAGGACCAGCAAGCACTTGGGTAGGCACACTGAGATCATCAGTCTTAGCTTCCAGAGGGGAATACACTCCAGAAATAACTACAGCTTACTTTGTACACATTCTGATCCTATTTCTCTTGTCCATCTTTCTCATGCTTCCTATCCACACAATCCCTGCTCTCACACTCCTGTCCTGTGCCACTTCAATCCCCACATCTCAGCATCCAAGAGAAACATTAGTTTCAGGCTCCAAGATGGATACTTGACACTCTACTGAAGAACTGAAAACCCAGTAACTCCTTGCTACTGGGAGGACTGGTGCACGTCAGGAAGAGTGGAAATTTAGCTGACGAAGAAACCATCAACCTGATTCCAGGGTGCAGTTCCAAAATTCTTGCCTAACTGCTGAAAAAACCAACAATCTCTGAAATTTTCAGTCCAAAAGGGACAGTTGACTTGTCCACTGGAAAACTTCAGTGCAAAAACCAATTGTTTTGGGAAAAAATTGCGAACAGCCAGGTTATCAGCTAATGAGGAATCAGCTAGTTTACCACTCTGACTGTAAATATATAACATTAACATCACTGCTGTAATAAACCAAAGTGCACAAACATAAAATCATTAGACTCAGATGAGAAAAAACAAATTCCCCTTTACCTTAACCAAACTCTACCTATGACCTCAGCCTGCACCAGTGATGCTGATCTGAATCTTGGCAATTTACTGCCACAGGAGAAAAAAAAAAAACAACAAAAAAACCCACCACTGCCTGGGACAGAGGCAGGAGGTGAGAACAAGGCTATAGGGGAAAAAAGAACAAGTATCATACCTGCACCTGCGCTTTCAGATGCACCTGTTCCAGCTCTCTGAAACTGGCCTGGACCAGGGAGCTTGAGGAAATCTGTGACTCAGTTATCAGCTCCCCACAGTGATGTGAACTATCACAACGCTACACAAAACTTCACGAGTCACCAGCGTATTGACTACTGGCACCTGGCAATTAGAGGCCATATTTTAAAAAAGCAGAAACTAATATATGTTGGCGCTGGGGCTCTTCATGGAAATTCACGTTCTTCACAGCCCTCCAGCCGGGGGTGGATTCAGTCAAATGAATCCAAATGACAAAATGCAAGAGGAAGGGGAGCAGAACCACTTCTGAAAAGGGTCTTGACTGATGTACTGCCGGCGGCTGATGGAAGCGTTTGAGCTGCCACACGGCCAGCCCCCTGCACAGCCAGGCTGGCCGGGCAGCAAGGGATGCAGCATCACCTTGTGCTCGGCCCCGCTTCCTCACCTGTCTACTCTCCCAAAACCATATCCTGGAGAAAGCCTTTTCTCACTTAAGCACCTTATTTTTAACTCGATGCCGAGCTCCAAGGAAGCCCATTTCTCCAAAGCACCCCCGCCCCCCACGCCCTACCTGGTTGCCCAGCACAGCCACGGCGCAGGCAGTGGAGACCTCTGTGGGACCGAACCAGACGGAGGCGATGCGGGAGGGCAGCCCCAGGATGAAGACCTGGGCGACGGCGCAGACGGCCTGAGCGGCCAGCGTGAGGGGGTAGCGCTGGGGGGCCAGGCTGCCGCACTTGAGCCAGGCGCCCAGCGCGTTGAGCCCCGAGCCCAACAGGGCGGTGAGGCGCAGACCGCGGGCGTCCAGCAGCCAGGTGGCCGGCAGGATCAGCGGCACGTAGGCCACCATGTACACCATGGAGAGCCAGTCGATTTGCGTGAAGGAGACGCCGTAGAAGCCGGCGAAGACGTTGCTGAGGATGCTGTACTGGATCCACTGGAAGGCGTTCACCAGCGAGTAGCAGCTGAAAACGGCCAGCACCGCCAGCCGCCGCCGCGACAGCCTCGTCTCCAGCCGCGCCTCCGGCCGCTCGCCGCTCGCCGCCAGCATCACCTCGGCCTCCAGGGCCGCCGGGGCTGCCGGGGCTGGCTGCTCGCCGCCGTCCGCCAGGGCCACCCGCCCGCCGCCCGCCGCCTCCTTGCCGGGCAGGAAGCCATTGCAGCGCTGCAGCGGGGCCGCGGCCGCCGGCNCTCCTCCTCGCCGCCGTCCTCCACCATCTCGGCCGTCTCCCCACCCAGCTTCTCCGGTGGTGGCGGGAGCAGCCCGGCTCTGCCTGCCAAGGTCACCTGTCTGCGGCTCCGCTAGCCACCGCCCCGTCCCGGGGCCGGGCCCGGCAGCCTTGGCCAGCGGGCGGGGCGGGAGGCGGCCCCGAGGGCGGGCGGCTTTGGGCGCGTGGGGCGCTGCTGCCATGGCCGCCGTGGGTTTGGGAAAGCGGGGCTGCAGCCCGGGCTGCCGGCAAGTGTTCGGAGCATGTGGATGTGGATATACAGAGGTAGAGACGGTTGTTTTGTTCACACCTCTGCTCCCGTTTTCTTTGTCCATCTTTCTCAGGGTTCCTTACCTGCCCAATCCCTGCACTCTTGTTCCTGTCCTGCTCCACTTCAATTCCCACATCTCAACATCTGAGTGATATATATGTGTGCATACACACACACATACACTTTTTTTCAGTGTTTTAAACTGAACTTAAAAAGGCTGAGTGACTGGCTGACTGCATGAGAACCATATGGAGATGGTAGTGATGTAAATAATGCCCGTGACATCCTCAAGGAAGGAGCAACGTCGCCTCCTTCCTGTAATCATTTTGATGACTGATGTGTCCGGCCCAGGCAAGGCTGGGTGGGCACAGACTGGTGCTTTGAGGCTCATCCCTCGCCCCTCTTCCTGGGCACAGGGCAGGGCACATTGACACACAGGCTGCATCACTCCCAGCACATTCTGGGAAAGTCCCTGGCCTTCCCCTGCCATAGCAAGACTTGTCTCTTTACAGTGGTGATGCAGAGAACTGTACTGAAGTGATAAGAGATGGATGGACAGAGACAGAGGCCCAAATTGCAGCAGAGGGTGGCCAGTATGGTGCATTATCAGGGCGTGTGCATCCACCCCAGTCCTTCATTGCCTCCAGAGCCTCAGGCAAAACATTCCTTGTTTCCACTCAGCCTCTGAAATTTGATTTGACACATACCCCAGAAAACTGGCCGTCTGGCTTATGTGCACAGGCGGGTAGATATCACTTCAGTAAGCAATCTTCCCTCAAACCCTGCTTGGTGCATGTCTGCTCAGGAGCAGTGTCTGGCAGCCCCTGTCACAGTTTGTAATTCTGCTGCTGCAGACAGTGTCCCCTAATAAAAAGACATATTGTTCTACAAAGCATAATAGGAAAGTACAGAAATATGTAAGTTTGTTAACAATGTTAATAGTATTTTACTGGTTTCTGTGGGAAATGGTTTGGAATGTGTTCAGCAAACAACACACTGTACCATTGTTCAGGGATATGTCAGAGCCTAATCAGATCCGTCTGGGTGGTAGATACGCTTAGCCACCAGTCTTAAGTACCCTCACTAATTGGGAGTTGGTATTTTACTCAAGACCAGTTGACCTATGTAAGCCACAGTTCCTGATCTTATTTACAGTATGGAGAATAATATGGACATGTGCTTCAAACTCTTAATTTTGCTGTTTGCTTTCCCTGAGCACTTAGCTGAGCAATGGTACTGATGATTGCAGGCATTGTGGAATTTTAGAGACTACAAGAAGTAGTCCTGAATTTGCAGATAAGAGGTGTGTGCAAGAAATCTGCTCTTTAAAAATAAAGTTAGCTATGTCAGATTCAGACCCTTCTTGCCTCTATCACTCATGCAAAAAAAAAAAAAAAAAAGAAAGAAAAAAAACCCAACCTGATTTATTTTTACTTTTCCTCTGTAAGATCAGATGCTTAGTAAATTTCTCCCAGTTCCTCTACCTGACTTGTTCTCAGTAGTGTAGCAATAGAGCTTTTCTTAAATAGGACTTCAAGAGGAAGAAGTGTAGCGGGAACTGAAATAAATATAAAAGCAACAGAATTATCTGGCTTTCACTTTGAGAATGCATGTCCATATTACACATTGTATGCTGAAAACACACCTGAGACTATGTCTGTGCCAGTACTTGCAGCAGTGGCCCTTCATGATCTCTGGCACAGGCTGTGGGTTGGCCTTGGGGTCAGGGAAAGTGCTGTGACACTTTGGTTAGGTGGAACAGATGTAGTGTTAGTGTCCTTAATGGCTCATGTTCTTTTGGAAGAAGGTATAAACATTGGTCTACAGCTAACTTCATTTAATAGTTTTTCCCCCGGAATTTTGGATGATCACAAAGGCCATCCAAAGATAACATTTACTCCCTAAAAACAGAGAATAGGCTTTGTTCTCCCATCGCTCCTTTCCCTACTGTTGCACCCTTGGCTGCATACAGCAGACGGAGCTGCTGCCATCTAATACCCCCGGGGAAAGGTTCGAGTTCATCCTGTGCTAGGAGTGGCTCGCACATCTTGGGTTTCACTGCTGCTGTGCCCACAGAGCATCATCTGTCTTCCCTGTTCATCCAATGGCTCCGCACACACAGTGTCATGTGCTTCCTGCACGGAAGTGGTAACTAGACACCAGGGAACTGTAGAGAAAAGGAGGGGAAGCCCGGCAGTGGAAGGAATACCCGGATGAAAGCTAACTCCCATAAGGAGAGGAAGCTTTTTCCAGAAAGAAGCAGGTTTATTTACAAGAGATCAACACAGAGGCAAATCCACCTTTGCTACCCCTGCACTGGTCTCAGTGAAATATCACCTGTTTGATTTTGATGCGATACAGCCAATGCATGTGCATCCTGGGGACATTTATCTCCAGAAGTACGTTCCTAAAAAAGAACTGGAAAAGGCAAACCAAACTGACAGCATGAAGGCAAAGCTTTGATATTTGTCTCCTGCTGTATTTCATAGGCTTCGTGAACACTGTTTCTGATTTATAGCCATTTGTGTGAAAAGCAGCGCCAATGACAAAGTTGCCCAGAAAGACAAGGTTACCCCAGGAGAAACATTCATTGCAGGAGTTCACTTAAAATGTGAGTCCCTGGATTTCTACATTTCATGGACAATCTATAAAGATAAAAACAGAACACTAGTACCAAGGTTTACAGCGTAGTTTAGCTTAAGACGGATGCTATCCCTTTTAAATTCACCCTCTAACTGAAAATTTAGGCTCTCCTGAATACTCCTATTAGTGATAGAGCCAGAAACTTCTCAATTATACCCAAGCATGAACAAAGTTGTTTTCCTGAATGCTGTGAAAAGACTAAAATACCTCTTATGGGTCAGTCAATCATTGAGAAATAGGTGATACTCATTTACTCCACAAAAAATTATTTTCTTGTATCTGAATTCCAGAAGTCAGGCAGGGATCTGACTTTTCAGGCTGGAAAAGGTTGAAAAGCAATTAGAAATGCAGTATCCTTACTTGCAGTGATGTTATCATTCCTTCTGTAGCATATGTTCCATTGAAAGAACAGTGTATTTTCACAATAATTTTGAAACTTAAAATTCATCTTGGAGGTACTGTGTCTTTTTACAAAATAAAAATAGCTCAGAAGGAGCCTTTTTGCTTCTGTCCAGGGCATTTCACAAAATACAGGAAAACTCCACTGTGGAGTGCTGCTTCCAGGGTGTTATTAGCTTTTGGACATCCCTAGCTGGGTTATCTCAGTGGTATCAATTTCTAGTTATATCCTTCTTCCAAACCTCAAAGTGGTATCTAAGCCCCCCATAAAAACCCCAGAAGTCAATCCATCTTTGGAAAATGTGAGGCCAACTTTAGGAGTCTGAAATGGAAAATGTATAATCTTGCCAAAATTCCAGCAATTCTAAAACAGCCCTAGAATTTTTAGGTACATCAGACACACAGTTAAGACTTCCAGATCTTCTAGTTTTAATGTTTCAAACCATGTATGTCAGTCTGTAAAGCAAAAAAAAAAAACAAAAAAAACAAAAAAACAAAACAAAAAACCAAAACCAAACTAACAAAAAAAAAAAAAAACAAAAAAACCCACCAAAATTTGAGCTTTATTTTATAATGTATTTAACTCTTGGTTATGATTTTCAATGTAAAAGTTGACCTCTCCATGCAGAGAAAACCTATATGTCAGGAGTGCACCAGGTCTTTGTCTCCCAGACGAGTTGTTTAAAAAAAAAAACCACAGCAGCTTAAGAAAGGGATTTCAGAACAAAAGATCTGAAGTTCCAACTGAGCTAGAAGTGAACTGTTTTAGCTGGATATTAAACAAACCTCAATAAGCTAGACTTGAAAGAAAGTATTTGGAGAGTCACGTGCCTAAATATCTTGATGGAGAGTTCTGAGAGAATACAGGGGAAAATGTAAACATCCTCTTCCTCCTATGCACTTCTCATTCCAGCCACATTTGCCCAGTCTCCCCACGAGATAAAGCCAGAACCCCAACTGAAGAAAATGCATTTGCAACACAAGGTGCTTGCCTGAAATTTGTTTGTAGCTCCGAGGGTTTGCCTGGCCACGCCAGTTTGGGAATATGACTGCCCACAAGTAATCATGTTTGCCAGTGACCTGGGTTCAATTTTTTGATGTACTGACAGGAATATATAAGTGCTCTTAAGGATCAGAGAAAAGTTCTGAATTTCAAAATATGGGTAATGAACTTCTCTACTGTAAAAACCAGAAATTTGTATTCCTGGGTGTCTCAATCCATACAAAAGATGCAGAAATGTACATCTGGTACTTCTGCTTGGCTGCCATCTGCTTTTCTTTTTGTAGCTAGCTATCAATTTCATACATGTAATGGAATTTTACCCCTGAGTTTCCTACCAAAGCAAGCAGGGGAAAATTTACAGACACAAAATAAATTTTGTATACAAAAAAAAAATCATGTCAACAAATACAGTAGGCAAAATTTATTGTGTTCTTATTCTCTAAGATTAACAGAGTCTTCATATATTACACAAAATGGAACTTCCATCAGAATCCTTTATACACAGTAAGAAAAGTGTATATGCTCACAAAAAAAATAATAAAATGCATGAGCTGTAGAAGGTTGTCTTAGGTGAACATTCTCATTTTTGATCAGCACTCATTCACTGGAAGGTTATTAAATTTGGAGAAAGGCTTGGAGGCATTTTCATTGATACATCACAGATTCCTTCCACTGATAGACCAGCACAGCAATGTGCTGTCAGGCAATCCTGATTTCCTGGATTCATTTCTTTACTAAAAGATAACCAAAAAGCTCTTTAGTGAGAAAGATTAAGTGACATCAACCTGGACCTTCAGAGGGCTGTGGAACAGGAGGGATTGGAGAAGCTGTGCAGATGCAGCCAGATGCATCTGTGTGCATTCCTCCACAGCCTGAGGAAGTGCTGGGCTGCATCCCATCCCAAATAGCACACCTGAGAGATACTGCAGGATTCCACTAACACACTCCAGTTAGCAACTCAGCTTATAAGAGCTCAGTAATGTGAGAATTTTCCCTGCTGGATGGAGCATGACCACAAGTGACTAAGTCAGAGATAGCCTTCTGTGGATGCAGAATGGCCACTGAGAGCTCCTGCTCCCTGCCCACCTACATAGGAACGCTGAAGCAATCAGCTGGTGAAACCACTTCTCAGAGCAACAACAATAAAATCTTCACTTCTCGGATGTCTCAGAGTTACAACAAAAAGCACTATACTCTTGAAAAAACAACACAGTGTAACTCTCTTTTACTGCCTGATTCATTACACCTCACCTGCCTGGTCCACAGATCCTTTGAAAATTAAATGGAAGGGACATATGATTTTGGAGCCACTAGGAGCCTGGTATGGAAATGTGTTTTAGAGACAGATTGCTCACCCAAGCTTGAAAAATGTGGCTACTTTTACTATTGAGTAAAACCAAATATTTAGTAACAGCTTGAAGTTCCCAATTTCTCTCTGAAGAGGTTATCAGCAGGAAGAGAGCCTGTAAAGGTCTACACACATTCGATGGGGAAGATGCTGGCTGAGCTCAGCTTAACTAAAAATCAGCAGGAATTTTTTTGTTTAGACTAAATAACAATAAAAAATGCCTGCCCAGGACCCTGGCTGCGAGAGCACATTATGGAAAATGCATTGACATTCCAGCAGCATTAATCATATTAACAGGAAGTCAGACAGACAGACACCAGGGACTCTCCATGTCGGAGCTCCTGTGTTGGCAAAGCACTCCAAGTGTTCTCCAAAGACCATTTTGAAGAGTTGTCTTTTGCATCACAGCTACAAAATATAAACTATTTCAGATTAGCTGCAAACCCAGAATCTCTCACAGAAAATTCCCTCCCCTTTATTGCCAGGGGACACAAACTTTGTGCCCCTATCAACCTCCAGACAGTGGGCAGCTCCTCTTCCAGGATAACCCCAGAGCATGTAGAACTCTTTGCATGTGAGTGACAACATCTGCTTCATCCAGATGTTTAGAGAATAGGGGAGAGCCCAGCCTTCTGCTCCCACCTCCAGCCTGCACACTGACCAGCTCATCACCACACCCAGCTCCTGATGGCACCACAGGGAATGGAGGGCACCTCCAGCACTCACTCAGCGCCTGAGGTGTCCACAAATATATTCCTCAGTGTGTTTTACTGAGCAGCAGACATATGATATCAGCCCAAGAGCTGTAGTGTCAACTTAAAAATCGTTTCTCTATTGTGTGAGTACCCTGTGGCTCTTAAATATAGGATGGCAGAATTTATTTTGGAAAAGACCTTTCAGACCATCAAGTCCAACTGTTAACCCAGCACTGCCAAGTCCACTACTAAACCATGTCCCTTAGTGCCACATCTACATGCCTTTTAAATACCTTCAGTGATGGTGACCCTACCACTTTCCCTTTCAGTGAAGAAGTTTTTCCTAATACCCAATCTAAACCTCCCCTGGTGCAACTTGAGGCCATTTATTCTTATCTGCACCAGTGCAGCCAAGAAAATAAACATGAGAGAATGGCCCATGGGAAGCAGTCTCACTACAGCAATCCATACAGCAACAAGCGAAATATGTCCCAGCTCTGCCAGAATGGAATTCAGACTGTTTAAGCCTTTGGAGATAATCTTGTATTTCCAAAGAACTGCAAACACAGGGTGAACAGAGTATTTGTGTCCCTTAAGACCTCAGACAGTACCAACAGCTCATAGCTTTTAGAAACCTTAGGAGGGGAATGAAGTGGAAATAACTTGGGTCCTGGGAATAACTCTGCTTTGAGTGCTAACTCCTGTCTGCTGGCTGTACAACAACCTCGGGAGCCATACACAGGACAAAGGTGATGTTGGATGCCAGAAGGCAGACTCACAAAGCTGCTGAAAGACACAGGGCAGTTTCACATGCTGGTGAAAGACCATCACAGCCATGACCCAGCTGGCAGCTTCAGAGTACCATGCTCAGAAACATCCGTGCATCCCTTCTCCCAGCCCAAGTGAAGGGATAGGGAGAGCTCAGTATTGCCTTCTTTCACCTAGGCAGATTTGGCAGTCTTGGTGACAGTCATCTCAGCCACTACCAGGATAAATGTCACTGCTGGAAGCAAGAGGCCTTGTTCTCCTTCCTCAGACCAGAGGGAAGTGATAGAGCAGCCAGAGCCTGGGGCAAGAACAGAGCTGGGTGATGTTGGGGTGGATGGTGCTGAAAGGGGACTTCCCACTGCTCACTGACAAGGGGTTGGCTTGGGAGAGGTGGCATTTTTTGAGAAATTGAAGTTACTTACATGTTTGGGAAATCTTCTTTTCTTTGCAAACACCAAACCTTCTCACTGAGAATGTCATACTGAGCTTTCCCTTAAGAAGTGTGGAAATGTTTATTTTTGTCTGGGGAATACTGAAAAATAAATGTGTCTCTAGTTTCAAAATGGGCAGTGTTGTTTCAAAACAACAGCCTATAGGAGGCTTAGCTTCAAACTGCTATGTGACTTCTCTTTCTAATGTTTTTTCTTTCCCAAAATCAGAGAAATCCCAATGTCCCATTATCACTCCAAAGGAAAACATGGGCATTGGTATGTTTCATGGCAGCCACAGCTAATTCCTCATCCCTGCTAGTATCACTTTTCCTTCTACATTGACTGAGATACTGAAAAATGATAGTTGGAAGAGAGGGCCAAGGCTCATGCAATCCAATTATAACCCTGCTGAAATGACTTCCAGGAATTCTGCAAGGACTAACCTGATCAAGCCTGGTAATGGCAAGGGGAAAAAAAAATAACAGCCAGAGGAAAAGAAAAATAATAACCAGCTTGTACCTTTTCCAGGAGGACAGACTGTGTCCCAGCAAAGTTATGGAGCAGTATGTCCTGAACACCTACGATCTACATATGAAAGCCAGGGAGCTGGGATCAGGCTGCAGAATTGAGCAACCCAAACCCTGTGTATCAAATTTTCTTACAGCAGGATGAGAAGGCTCCAAGATTTTAAGCAGTACTACAGCCACTGAAAAATGCAGAGTTTGGATTTGTTAACCCTGCCCTCCATATGGTGAAATGGCTGCTGAGATTCCCTCAGCCCACTGCTAGGTAGGCAAGGACCACCAAATCATCTTACCAGTCACCAAAGGACTGGTAATGGGCACATTTTTCAGTTAGCACCTTCCTGGTCCACAATGGGACTTGCAAATACAGGAAAAGTCTTTGCTGCAATTGCTCAGCTGCCTCTCTTCCAGGTCCACGGCACTTCTTTCTGTCCTATTGTCTTCTGCCATGTTTTATTTTAATGTACTGTTTTCTCATGAGTGGAAAGGATATATTTTCCCCCATTAGATGAGTAAAATTTGGAATATACATATCTGCTTAAAATAGTCCACAGGGAGGAAAAATACTTCATAAAATCATACTTTCTTACCCTAATTCAAAAAATTCCCACTGTACTGACTAATGCTGTGGCAGTTGCTCCACAACCTTCACCATTCCTCCCCCAAAGTTATAGTGCTTTCCTTGGTCTCTGTTTCACTAATTTTCCATCTGCCACACTTGTTCAGGTGTACTTGGGAATTGCTATGTTATTAGGGGTGTAGTAACCAGCCCCCCATAGCCTCTGAGATGAAGAACCATGAAAAGAAGGATCCTTTGGGAGAATCTTGAGGAAAAGGCTAGGAAGTCTCCCACATCCTCATCAGAAGCACAGCTGGAAAGAAACAGTTTTCTGGTTTGCTTTTGACAAAGACACTATGCTCCTAGACGTAAGTACTCGCAAGTATTGTTATTCTTTCATCTTAAACCACTGAACACTTAGATAAACTTCAAAACAATCACTGGTGTTTTTTAAGGGGTGCCTGTGGAGCTGTGATGCAGGAAACAGGTGTTGAGGCTAGTTAAAGTCCTATGTATGAAGGAGACACACTGAAAGTTTCTGACTCATCCAGGCAAGCCCAGTTGTTTTGCTGTGCCAGCTGCTGTACAAGGGCTCTCTGCTGCTCCTCACATTACTGAGGCATGGACACAATCCATGGAATGAATTCCAGCCCAGTCCACACAAAAAGTCATTTAAGACTTCATGAAATGTGATGAACTTCGAACTGTGGGGGTCTAATGCCTTCCCTAGCTTAATTTTCTCAGGAGAGTGGCAGAAGCTCTTATCAATGAAGAAACAGAGCAGAAGACAGCATCCTTCAAAAGACAACAAACGTGGAAATACAGTAACATATGAATACTAAAAATCAAGAAAATGTAATAACAGCTGCAAAACCACTCCTGGCAAAGATTAAAGTAGCTTCAATAGCTTCCCTACAATGTCTTCACTGCAGGAAACCAGCATTTCAGACGTCTATCAATATGCTCCCCTTGTGGGATTTTGCAATTTTCATTTTACTCCTGCATGGATGTTTAGCCAGGAAAATAAAGTTTTGGGGTTTAATCTCAACTCATTTGATATCTATCCATGCAGAGGAATGTGAGCTGTTGGAGGTTACAATGAGTTGCATGCAGCTTCAGATAGTTTCCTCATAGCCAAATCAGGCATACTCTGGTTCTGCAGAAATCAGAGCAGATTACCTCGTCAATGGCCACCTGCTTATCTTTGTGTTTCTTGAAGAGCAGGACAGATTCCATGGCCTGTAATAAACCAGCTGAGCCGTGCAAACAAAGCCACAATACAGAACTGTATTATTTTATAACTTGAAAAGCAGACCATGAAAACGACAGTCCAGGACAGAGGGTGCCTTTCTCCTGTGCTACTGACAGCTTCTGAATAACATAATTGCTCAGCCCTTTGAGAACAAAATTAAAAGAGAGATTCAAAGGGGGTTGGAGGGATGTTAGTCCAGGTAGCTCTGCTAGGGAGCAGAGGAAGAAAGGCCCCATTGTTCATCATTTGGCTGAACTGAGACTCATCTTCTAAGAGTTGGGAGACCTCTGAGAAACCTTTTAATAGGTCACTGGCAGCCTGGTCCTGAGTGGTGTCCTTTCCAGAGGAAAGGCCGTTGTCAGTGCCAGGGAGCAGATCTTGTTGAAACAAACTTCCAGACCAGTCCCACAAATCACTGGATTTTCAGCCAAGCCCTTCATCACTTTGGTCTATTGTGCTGGTTTTGGCTGGGGTAGAGTTAACTTTCTTCACAGTGGCTGGTACAGTGGTGTGTTTTGGATTTGCTTTCTGCACAGAATTGTAAATAAATCAAATACCTTGACTCTGTGTGTGGATTGGCCTCTTGCACGCTGGGCAAAAGTTAGTGAAAGAACCTATTTTGGGACAACAGCAGCGTCCATGTGCTGGTCAAGAAGTGTCATCTTTGAATAAATGTCACACACGTGGATTGTCAATGGATGTGTTGCACTCACCAGGAGCACAGGAGGGATTATTTTGGACAGTGCTGACATCTGCTTGTGCACATTATACACCACATCAGCCCACTGCATGTGCACTCACCATTGTTTCGACTTAGCATGGAGGTCCTGTGGAGTACAGAGCTGAGTTAACCACCCTGATTTTTCCAGGCAGGAATAATGACCCCTAGAGAAAAGGGAAGTTATCTAGTGATGTTGTGATTGGAACTCCTCACATGGTGCTCCATTTAACTTGTTCCCACAGCACTCTATTTGTTTGCTTCCTCACCCTTTGTTGTGTGTCCAGAAATGATCTGAGCACAAAAATGCTCTCTATATGTTTATAACTATAAGCCAGTGCCAATCTGCACTTCAAAGCTGCCCTCTCCAGGCAGTGCACTTCACAAAGACCGACCTTCCTGCTAGATAACTCCAGGTCCATTTCACAGTTTCACCAGTGGTCATATACTGAGCAGACCTAGGAGGCTCCAAGCAACAGGACCAATTCCGCCCAGGAGATGCAGCATCCAGTGTCCACGCATTTCCAAGGAATTCACTTAACATGGTCATGCTGTCCCTTAGTCCCTATCCGTAGCTCTGGGGTTTTGACAATGGTCAACAAAATTTGGCAGAGGCACAGACCTCTTGGAAGTAAAAAGTCCCTAGAAGGTTTGTGGGTGTTTGTGGACATGAAGATGACACTGACTGTCTCCATTCCCTCACAAGGCCACCAAGAGGAGTCCCACACCCAGCTGCTGAGTCTGATGCCAGCATCTATCCAAATATGATCTACCCAGACTAATCTTGCCTAAATGACAATCCAACAAGCTTGGGAAGGCACCATGGAAGAGAGATGGAGAATTACAGGGAGGTCACAGGGGCACAGAAGAAAGCCAAGGTCCTGTGATGGGCAGAGCCCAGAAGGTACATGGAGGAGCTGGTGGTACCGTTACAGGAATCAGGAAGACACACAGGGAGCTGGAAATGCAGCACTGGGAGTGCTGGGCTGTAATGGGAGCATCCCAGGACATGGGTAGGAGACTGGGATTGCTGTGGTGAGGAGATCATAAATCCCTGGGGCAAAAAAGCATCATTAGTTGTGCTGCTTGTGAAACAATTTCTATCAGTGTGGGATCATATCCTTTATCTAAGGTGCGATTGGACACAAACAAGGAGCCAAGCACCTGTTTGCACTCTGGTGACAAAGAACAACAGCCCTTGCACAGCCAAGAGAATGGATGCAAAGTCCATATGGGAATACTAAACAAATCAAACCCAGTATCCACATTCTGTCACAGAAATACAAAATACATGTGGGCGCCTCTCCTGGTCTGTGGCGCTGCACTGCCTGTCTGCTCTGCTCCGAATGGGATGAACCCCACAACACACAGTGATGGAGTCAGGATACCTTTGGGGGGCTGAGGAGGCAGGGACACGTCAGCTGCTATCCCCTGGCAGTGAGGGAGGCCCAGGTGCAGTGAGTGCAAGCAGTCACAGGGACCTTGCAGCAGATGGAGGGGACAGCGGCCACGGGGAGGGCTCTGCTGCTCCTGAGCAGGGTGGGGAGCACAAACAGCTCTCCCTGCACTGCAGGCAGGCTCCAGCAGCCAGCCCAGGCACAGTCTGTGTGCTCACCCAGCCTGCCTGCCAGGTGACACCCTTGGGGCAGCAGGGGCTCAGTCGCACTGCCAATACCATCGCTTTTCTGTCTCACCCCCTGCATTTCCAAAAGAGGGGGATGTGGCCCTGCTTCCCCACATGTCAGTGCTGCTTCATGGTCATTCAGGCAGCTCTGCTCTGCCCTTGTACTGGGCAGCTGCAGGTTTGCTCAGCCACAACACAGCCCATGCTCTGCCATGGCAGGCTGGGCTCATCTGTATGCAGTCACAGCCGTCCCACCTGCCCTTGGAGGCAGGGTACAAGACATATTACCTCACCCGGACACTGCAGACAAAATCCATCTATTTTGATTCTGCCACTTTAGTAGGACATCAGATATGCTCCTACAGACTCCTTGTCCTCAGTGCCATGCCTCAGAGGCACTCCAGTGCCTCATCATTTCTGCTTCCTCAGGTGCACCACACCTCTGTTTTCATCAGCAGACCTGAGCCGGGTAGTGGCACTGATCCCAAAGAATCTGGGGAGATGGGTATCAGCTCCTGCCCCAGGCATGGATTCATCAGGGCTATGATCCTCACTATGGTTTCTCAGTAGCTCAAAAGGGCCTAAAAACTCACCAGTCCCTGGAGGAGGCACTTGGCACTCACTTCATGGTGGGGTTGCCACGCAGTGCACTCAGGGTTATGCCCATGCTCCAAGAGATTCACACTGGTTGAAAAGCCAACCCCAGCAGGGAAAATGAACAGATGGATAACCACCTGCTGCAGAGGAAAATGTTGAGACAACTGGGTGCTATGGCAATTCATATCCTTTCTTTGATCTCAGTGGTACTTTGTACTGCATATAGAAAGCAAAGAGGAGAACAATAAAGCTTTATGCTAAGCCAGTGACTTTCTCAATTCACTTTCCTGCTCCGTAATGGGAACAGAGGATTGAACCCAAGCCTGCATTAATGAAAAAACAAACAAAAGCAGAACTTCATAAGTGATGAAAGTTGCATTTTCAGGCAGTTATTTATTTGCTTTTGCCTCTAAAGAGCCTATTTATGCATTGCATAGGAGTCTGTTGGAAGCACCTCCAGTAAAAGTCTTTAGTCAATTTGTCTAAACTCTTATCACGATAAACAGCAGGAATAAACAGCATTTCATCCACTTGGCTTCATCACCATCTCCTCACTTTTTCCCATGTCAAAGTCTGAAAAAACTCAGAGCACTTTGTTCCAGAGTTCAAGCGATTCAGGCCCTGTTAATCCATGGCTAAAAACAAATTTCAAAAGAAAGGCCCTGGGAGTGTGATCCAGCTGCAGCCCTCCAAAGACGGTATTTAAGTGAGCACAGATGGAGCCCTTTCTTGGTGTTTTTGTCACTCCATGTACATCCTGCAAGGTAAAGCGACATGGGCAATCATGCAAAGTACAACCAGATCTGCTGTTTGTAGCATCCCAAGGAAAGCTGATGGCTGAAGCTATTAGATGGAGCTTGGGATCTACCACTTTCCACACTGCTGCAGACAATCTGTGCCGTTCCTCTCTCTGAGACCCAGGAAGTCACCTGGGCTGTCTGTGACCCCCAAAATTGATGGTATGGCTGAGAAGAAAACTTGGGTTGCCACTAACTTTCCCAAAAGCTAAATTTGCACTGCATCCTTCCTCCAATACATCCCTGGGCACTTCAGTGTCCCGTGCTAGCTAGGGGAAGGCATAATTTATCCAGTCACCCTAAGAGGCTGCAACAGGGTTCAGCACAATCACTGATATTGCCACGGCCAACCTTTGTGGGGATGGGGGTCTTCACGTGTGCAGCCACACAACTCCCCCAAAGTCATCCTGCCCTCCCCAGCCCCTCCAGGCCAGGTGTTAGCTTGGGATTGAAGGCAGAAATCCAAGCTCTCTGTTAAATTCCCCTTTTGAGGTGAAGTTACAGAATGACTACTGAGGATCAACGATGTTTTCCAGCTCAGAAACCACACTTTCTCCTCACTGCACAATAATGCCACCAGTCCCACGAGTGAGCACCTTAAAAAGTTGGGTTTCTTGTGCAGAGTAACAACTTTATTTCCAGTGCCTGCTGCCCACACCCAGTACTGACTGCAGGCACTGGGGCACAGCTCACACAGCCAAACCAGCAGCACTGCAAAAAGGGTGCTGCTTCTGACCTTTGTTATGTGTCAGGGATGCCAAGGCAGGGTGGGAATGACACTGCAGTTTCCTTTTCTGGAACTCCAGGTCACCTACTCCATGACTTAGCTCCGGCGCCGCAGGTCTAAGGAGAGGACAAAGCCGGTTTGTTTTGCCATGGGCCCCCTGCCAGGCTTGCCCTGCCCACAGCAGCTGCAATACTAGCTCTCTCTGGCCCAGGGGGAAGGAAATCCATGCCTCCTTCACCAGCCCAAACCACACTCCTGCACCACCAAAAGCAGCTCCAGGCCTGCTGCTGCAGGGACCAGGGACACAGGCTGTCCCAGAGCCCCCACGGCCCACAGGGGGCTGCCCACCCTGAGCAGTGCCCTGCCCATACTGGGAGCGTGTCTAGAGGTTTCTGCAGCAGCAAAAGGGATTCAAACACTCAGGAATCATCCTGCTGCAAGGCTAAGGTCAAACCAGAGCAATGCCACCCTGATCAGAGACAGCAATTTTGAGGAGACTACTTCATATTCCCCCTTTTTGCAAAACCAGTGTTTTCATCCAATGCTAAGAATTCCACAGAGAAAAACACTTAGGTCAAAACTTTGCAAACATTTGGATGCTGCCTGACTTCTTACCCGGCGCATCTCCACACATTATTGCATTTCCAGACAACAGTGGGAGCCTTTCCAACACACAGGCAGCAGGATTCACATGTAAGGCTGCCTCATATCACATGTCTACCATTTCCAATGATATGATTATTATCATTAAGTGAATCACACTAGTATTCTGAAGACTACTGCACACCTGTTCCCTAGCACCATCTGGAGGCAAACTCTGTCCTTTGCCTGATTTAGTGGAAATGGTGCATGTAGATCCAGGATAAGGAATGGCTCAAACTCTGGATCAAACACTCAGCAAAGATCCAGGTGTTTGCTGATCTAAATACACGTTGTAATAGAGGCAAATTATGCAAGTTTGGTTGTTTGCTCCATGCCAAAAACTGTTTAGGAACATATGCTAAAATTTAATAAGCTACCTCTAGTCAAAAGGCAAAATAGAGCTGTTCTGATAAAGACAGCAAAAAACCTCCTGACAATGTGGTTTTAAGAAACTGAGGAAGACAATGTGGAGGAAACCAAAACTTTAGGATGGGCGTCACTTACATTGCAAGCTTTTGCCCCTTATGCCCTACAAAGTGGTCACGAACTAAGTTAATACTTGTGCATTTTCTTCATTGACCTGGTAAAACTCACTGCGGAGGAAGAAAACCTCCACTTCCTTAGTGGCCCTCAGAACAGCTGGGTGTCATGAAAAACCCACCTCGTTCAACTGCTGGTTTATAATCAACAAAGTTTTGATCAGTATTTCACAAGCCCACATCCACACAGGAGCCATGAAGGAGCCTAAGATTCAATTTTCAGGATAGTGACCAACATAGCAGAATCCAGGGACCGCCTCCAAGATATCACAAAATTGAGCTTGTCTCCCTTTCACATCCCCTATCTCCTAATACCAAGCAGTCAGAAAAGTGAGTCCTTGAACTAAGACTAAACCCAGGCTTTTTTCTTTGAACACAATTCAAAAAATAAAATATTTTAAAAAATCAAATAAAATCCTTCTCAAAACAGCCAACCTTAGCAACTGTTAAGTTAGTTTATACATGGGAAAAGGAGAGCAGTAGAAGGGCTATAATTCTTCCCTTCCAACTGTATTTTGAAGAGATGTTTCTTTTGCACCACTCAGAGTCTAGTCAGCACAACACACAGAGAATGCCCATCCAGCTGGGTTCTTTTAATGGCTCAGAAAGGGATGTGTCGTCTGCAAGTTGTAACAGGAGCTTTCTTATAATGACTGGGTCCACAACTTGTGACTTTCAGTCAGCAGAAATAAGGAATGAAGGGAACATTCAAGAGATTAATATGGTGCACACCAAAGGCCTTTGAGAAATTCCCTATTTTCAGCCTATTCAGCTATATAACACTGCTTGCTTCTCGAGCTTTCCAACAGCAAAACTCCACTTTAACACAAGATGCACGTTGGGTTTATTAATTACACCACAAATAATGCAATATCATGTATTTCAGTTTCTGAATCTATATCCGAAGGAAGTTCTGAAGTTTGGGGAATATTTTCAATGCATTCTGTGTAGTCACTTCTATAACTTCTGCAACTGGAATTCCTTTAATTTTGGCAATGTATTCAGCAGCAATGTAAATATTTTTGGGTTCATTTCTCACCTGCAAAACAAATAAACCAACCAAGTTACAGATCTCTAGAGATCACAAATGTTTCAGATTCAGTACTTCCTGACACAACTTCAGCCACATTGTGGCATGTGTGGCATAAAAATGACATGTATCCATTCTTCTAGGATTACGTTATCTTTGTAGCCTTTTTCCTCTGTTGTATCCATGCTTACACTACTTCACTCCCCTGTGCCAGGAACTGACTTCCACAAGGTGTGGGTTTGGATACAAATACACAGAAGTCCCTCCCACCCATCATTTACCTGTTTTTCAGGCCCCAGAGCAGGAGAGTCAGTTTCCAAGCACAGATTTTCCAGAGGCAGCTGTTTCACAAGCTTCTGCTTCTTAAAGGAAATAAAACAGCTATTAAATGCTTTATGCACTTCAGCCTGTGGGAAAAAATCATGAAAGGAGGATATCCTCCACATTTAAAGGCAACAATTTCTGAATGGAAACAAGAATACCAGCAGCTGCTCAAGAAGTCCCTTCAAACTAGGATTCTCCTGTTTTCTAAAGATCCAAAGTACTATTATCTCTACACTGAATTCATTGTTATTTATTAAATCGTGCAGTTATATTGCACAAAACACCCAATGTTTAGAGTTGCCAATGCAATTTTAATTTGCTGTTTTCTGTGCATATAATATTTGTGTATCTTTTCCTCATGTCTGCTTTTACCTCTCAACCCCAGTTTGCTTTCCCTCCTAAGTTCCCAGCCTCATCCCCCTTTATATCCATCCCTCATACTCCCTCCATTTGAATCAAGCCTTTTCCTCTCTTACATTTCCTGAGCTTATCACAGAAACCAATCCTATCATAGGAACTACTCCTTCTCTACATGTCATGTCCCTACTCTAAAACAGTACAGTGACAGAAGCTTCCGAAGAACAGTTCACCGGAAACCACAATAAAATGAGAAAAAAACCCCCCTTGTTTCTCAGGAATAGCTGAGCTGTTTCAGCCAAAATTCCCCCTCAGAAGTCCAGCTATGTCCCAGGCAGAAATTCAGCCGAAGTAAAAATGTGCAATGCACGGGGAAGGAGCAGACCCCAGCCAGAACCAGGACAAAACGTTACCTGTTCACTCCTTATAATGGAAGGAGGAATGGAGAAGTAATAGCCAGCTTTCACCCCTTCCATCGCTACAGATGGCTTCCCATCAAATGCATGGAGCAACACCTTGGTAGCACCTTGGAGAAGCAAAGCAAACCAAACTATCAGCAGGGTTACTGCAGGGCTGTGATGCCAGCTTCCAATGGGACCTTGGTCCCATACAGAATGAGCACAGAATCTCTGCTCTATTACTCTGTTCCTGAGTTAAACATACATAAACTGATGTGAGGACATGGCACAACAGAAGGAATCCTGCTGGCAAAAGCCATAGCAAAGGAAATGCATTAAAAGCATACCTTGTTCCTTCAAGAGATTAACGGTTGGTCTTCCAGCTGAGCGGGAATGAACATTTCTGCACAGCAAGGAAAGGCCCAGCATTAGGAAATTTAGCCAAATACTTTTTTTTGCGAACACCCACAAACTAACAGTATCTTGGGATGAAAATAATTAACATGTATTACATCTTTACCAAAAAAAAGCCCCATATGTATGAATCATTTCAGCTACAGTGAAGACACAGGAATAACATAGCAAGGATGCATAAGATGACTGTACAGAAATGCAAACAGAGAAAATTCTATAATTAAATCTCAAACTGGAGACTGACAGGACCCTAAGGCCAGTTTAATCTATCTAAGAAAAGTTACATGGGCACTTAGTAACCATAAACACTGGGAAGTATTTTCACATGTTACTGAGACCCAGCAAATTCTCCTTCTAATATAAACAAAACCTACAAAGGCAAATCCAGTCTTCTTGCCAGCTCAATCTGCTTGATCAAAACCTGTCTTTGTCCTTCCTTCTGTTCATCGGTGCAGGCAAATCTGGGAGTGAAATCTAGTCCAACCTACGGTATAAGAAGAGAAAGGAAAAGGTTTTACAGACCTAACACTTAACAAAATCATAATTAGACATACAAAGGCGTAAAATACTTCAAAAACTGCAAAGCATTTAAAAATATGAAATTTTTGGTATTTCAAAAATATCAAATTTTTTGATAGAGACTGCAATTGAAATGAACTTAACTGTAGCTTAACTAAAAAAAAAGAATCCATTCTCAACCATAAGCTTTTCAACTATGAAAGCATTTGTGGGCAGACAGCTACTAGCAAGGGTATTTAACATTATAATCTGTAACTGGTTTTCTGGGGGTTTATATTCTATTGAATATTATAACAGATTAAGTCTCAAATCTGCAGCTCCAATACAAGTAAAATTTCTGACCTGAACCCATAGCTTTAGTCCAATCTCTAGCAAAAACTACCCTTTAATTCTATTTTTTAAAATTTAAACATGTTCAGGCAAAATTTAAAAGTTTGTCAAAGCAGCCCCATTCACAGTTACACCAACCAAAGTTCTTCATATATACTACAACAGGGCAAATTTAGCTACAAAGCTCTGCCAAAACCTGCTTCTTCTGCAGCCAGTGCAGAACCAGACGTAAGTCCCTCTGGTACCAATGCACAAATAGAGGCAGACTCCATCCTAAAGCCTCAATTCATGTATAAACAAATATAAGACAGGAGACAACAGACGGATACAGACAGATGAAGGACTAAAAGAAAGAACTGTAAAAGTCAATGTGGAGTACTGAAATTGCAGCTTAGCCTAACTTTGTCAGAAAAGAAGGCAAGAAGGAACTGCCTTTGAGTATAACTGGAGACAGCATAAGTATGTAATCTTCCTACTACTCCACCAGCATAAATTCCATCTATTTTCTAATAATGATAACGAAGCAAAAGAGGGAATCAAGCAAATCTATAAAGGAAAGCACATTAAGAGAACTACCAATCAGATTTAGTACTTGTTCAGGCTGACAGCAATTCTTATCACATACAGAAAAACAAGCATTCACTCAGTTTTTGTAATTCCAGTGTCAGCTGTTGCTGGAGAGATTTAAACAAGTTATGGAATTCTACTCACTTCTCCAATCCCCACCAATTTGTCTTTGTACAGTTCTATAAGAGGCAATGCAGCATCCAGATCCTGCAAGAACAAAAGATGCAACTCTCACTGCCCTTACAAGAGGAAAGGATTATGAACCTTATGATTATGAACCTTATGAACATTATGATTAAGCTGGAGTTTCCATCACTGTTCTGAAATTCCATGCTTTAGAACTTGCTATTACTGGGATTTGTGTAGTCAAATTTTAGAAACCTGAAGGATTTACCTTCTTTACTTAATAACCCTTTCATTACATATATATATATATAAAAACCTTATTCTAAAAACTCCTGCTTCTAAACTAACTTTTTTACAGTAGCAGAAGAGGTAATTAAAACAAGGCCCGTAAGTAGCCTGGTAACATTAAATGGCTGCAGAGAGCTCCCTTATTATTTTCAGGACAAGGCCACAAACAGTTGCCTTCCAGTTCCCACGTGTACAAAGGGACATCTGCACATACTGTTTGCTATAAGCAAAGCACGCTTGGGATTTTTAAACCATTTCATTGCAGCAATACAGCCAGATGACTCCAGTGAACAATTCTGCTTTAAGGAGTAACACGGACAAATGGATGTGCTAAGAGAGCCTGGGATTTGGTCCGCTGAGTCTCCTGCATTACAGAGCACAGAAAAACCACTGGGCAGACCTGAAGGTAAATCAGGCAGACCGAAGCATCCTGTCGTCTGTCCTGAAAGGTCCCTGCAGTATTTTAGAGACTGTACTTTACCTTCAAAGTAACACTGCGCTGCTCCTCTGGAGAAACCTCTTGAACGGGGTGAACTCCCAGGCATGGCAAGACAAACCCTGGGAATCTGGGCACGGAATAGATAGTGAGATTGTGAAAAACCACAGAGAACCCAAGTTTAACGCCAAGCGACCACAGAGAGCCCAGGTTTCAAGATAAGAAAGGCCAGCCTGACCGAGGAGGTCAGCGCATTCCCCGCCAATCCCCAAGGCACGGCCAAGGCGCGGAACCCGCGCCCGGGACACAGATGGGTGCCGGGATCCCAGCCGGCCTCGCACCTCTCCGACAGCTCCACGACGCTCCGGAACTCGCCCGCCTGCTCCGACACCACCACCAGCGCCGACACGGCCGCCTGCGGCACACAGAGACCCCCGGCCCGCTGAGACCGGGGGGGCCGCAGGGGCGCGGGTCCCCTCAGGCCGACCCCGCCTCACCTGCTCCGCCGCTTGCACCACGGCCGCCACGTCCTGCAAGAGACACGCATCGCCTCAGCGCCGGGGCCGCGCCCGGGACCTCCTCTCCTGCCCCCCGCGCCCGCCGCGCCTCACCGGCTGGAAGCAAGGCGCGGCCAAATGACAGTGACAGTCCACCGGCCCCGCCATGCCGCGCCCGGTGGAAAAGTATCGGAAGGCCGCGAGTTCCGCTTCCGGGCGGGC
>VZRN01004772.1:898141-910675 GCA_013397935.1 Dasyornis broadbenti | reverse complement strand
GGCCACGGTGGCAGCGCTCGGCCCCGCGGTCAGGGAGCGCCTTGCCCCGGGTGGGGCGGGAGGGGCCCTTCCCGCTAGATGGAGGGATGGATTCATTAATGAATGGACGGATTCTCAGCCTGTCCCGTGTCTTGCAGAACTTCGAGACAGCGGTGCGGGAGAACGTTACCATTAACGGGCAGCCTTGGGAGGAGGCCTCGGATGACTCCCGGCTGCAGAGTGGTAGGTGGCGGTTTCCATTCGTTTTCTGCTGGGTGGTTTTATTTTGGTTTGGTTTGGTTTTGCCTAGAGGTAAGAGGGGGCCGATTGAAAGGGGAGGTTCTGACTTGATGTAAGGAAGTAAAAACTCACTCTTAGGATAACAAAGTATTGGAAAAGGCTGCCCAGATAGCTTGTCTCCAGCCCTGGAGGTTTCCAAAAACTAACTGGACAAAAGTATTCTCAGCAACCTGGTTTGAAATGGGTGTTGACCCTAATGTGAGCAGGAGGCTCTGGAGGGCCCTTCCTGCCTGAGTGTTGGAGCCGTGACCAAGATCTTCCTGTCAAGAGACCCCAGGACACTGTCTGTTGCTGCTATTTATTATACAAATTAGATTAGGTGTTGAAGATTATTGCTATATAAATATATGTAATAGAAACAAAATACTTATAATTGCTGTCTTTTGAATAATAGCAGTGGATATTCTTGGTAGCCTGGTGTCCAAAGAAAATTTCAATGTGGTTCATTTGCTCACCTGTGTTGGCTTTAGGTGCTCTTTGCCTGCAGCTTGATGCTTTTTACTGTTACACAAAGCTGAAAATACAGATGCATTGAGCTAACTATGGAGCTGTTGAACTGTTTTTTGGTCAGGAAGCTCTGAGCAGGCATGGTCTCTGAGCAATATGATGTCTGGAGACGTACCTGCTCATTATAGGGGGCTTGGACTAGATCATCTTTAGAGGCTGCTCCCAACCGAGACTGTTCTCTGATTCTGTGAAGTTTCTGCAGTTGTAGTTCTAGAATGATAAAACTCCAGCACCTTTGACTACAAGGTCAGAAATGCATTGATCTTGGGATGCAGAAAGTGAAACTGAGACACTGTCATCTGCCCACAGCTGGGATCAAGCAGGTGTAAAGACTATATTATACTTTTTAATTTGGTATAGATTTATTCATGTGTCCATCTCCAATCCACTGTGAATCATCAAGAGTGCTGGTATTTTGTGCCTTCCGTGTTTATGTTGACCAATGGCTTAAGTCTTTCCTGTCTGTATTTAAATGATGGCATGGTGATCCTAAAGCAAACAACCAAAACAAACCCACAAACTCCTAAAACCTTGATTATGCCTTTCTGAGTTTTGCAGTCACTTGATTATGCACAGAGTGACCCAGAGAGGGTGCTCAAAATCCATTCTTTACCACTAGATTGAAAACATTGCATGGCTTGCAAGTTATACCCAACACATTAGTGGGAACAGTGAATTTAAATGTTAAACTGCATATTTGTGCTCTATGTGTTATAAAATCAGTTAGGCTTCAAATTACTGTTTGTACAGTTGGAGTTTCTTTAGTGCTTGTAAATCACACAGATAAACTATTTTTCTTGCTGCATCTTGCCTTGCTTTGCTTCAGCTGTAAAACACATTACCTCAAAAGACAGCCGTTGCCTTGTAAGGCTTTCTTCAAAGATTCAGAGTTCATGGGGAAATACATATTTTATTTTTTCCCTGGGTGGTTCTCTGCCTCCCTCCCCCTATATCTTTTACTTCAAAACAAGTGGCCAACATCAAAGTTATGCTCCAATTTCTATATTGCCTTAGCAAGGAGATTCAAGACATACATTGATCTCTATGTTGATAATCATACATGATTTTTCTATTTGAGATGTAAAGCTTCTTTTTCCTGATAACTTTGTTTCAAAAAAAAAAAAAAAAATAAAAATTGTGTGAGAATTCTGCAATAACTTTGTGTGCTTGTTACTTTCAGATTCCAACATTAAAATTCTCGAGGATCAATTTGATGAACTAATAGTAGAAACAGCAACTAGGCGTAAACAGTGGCCTAAAAAGATCCTAGTGCATGTTATCCAAACCCTGAAAGCAGAGCAAGAGATGTTGGTGAGTAACCTAAGACTTTCAGAAAACCTCTGCATGTAGCCCTGCTCACCGTGTATAACTAGAAGAAATTGAATCATCCAGTGCTGACCTTTAAGCTCCTCCCCATAGTTGCTTTTGATGCTTTATCATAAAATGAAGTTGCTTTTTTTAATTAATTGGTTCTGCAGTAAACTAAGGGTTGCTACAAAGTGTTGTGACTGTGTCTGAATTGGGTCTGTGGCACAAAGAAACTTAAGCAGATTGTTTCAGTGTGGTGACTCATGATTTACAAACCAGTAGGCAGCTATTTATCTTGTCACGTCCCAGTTCCTGAGGTCCTAGGCCAAAGGCAGGTGGAGGTACTAACTATTACATTACATGCAGTTAGAAAGTATCACATGCAGTGTATGACTCTTAAAAAAATGTCAGTGGCTTCCTAAGCACTCTTTTGGAGCTAGTAACTACATTGAGTAAGTACTTTCAGTAAAGTATGAAGAAGCAAGGCAGTGTGAATTAATGAATCATTGCAGTAATTCTTGCAGACATTCAGTGTGAACTAATTACTGGTATGAAACAACCCCGTCATTCCTTGGTTGCTAGATTTCTTCTCTGCAACTATGTTAGGCCTCCCTTTTCCTTAACTCCTCATTAACTAGGATTTCTTTGGCACAAAACAAGAGGCAAGAGCCTGAGGGAGAGTCAAACATTAGCACAAGTTGCCCAGTGAAACTGTGGAGTCTTCATCCGTGGAGATACTCAAAAGCTGACTGGATGAGGCTCTGAGCAACCTGCCCTAGTTTGCCCTACTTTCAGGAGGGTGTTTAGAGGCCCTTTCTCAGCTGTTCTATACTAAAGAAGACAGGGATTTTTTTAGAAAATTGTTGAAGAGCCTGCATTGCATTTCTGAGTGCTAAAATTGACAAATGTTAACTCTCTAGGTTAGCCAGGCAGAGATGATTTACAGTAAGGGAAAGTGCATGGGTACATGTATTTGTCTTACACCTGAGGTATTTCCTAACATAGATTGCCTTTTGTGATCTCTCTGTTTTGTCAGTATATCAAGTATGTAAAAGAAACAAACAAAATCAACTAAAATAAAATATTGCATAACACCAGGATTTAACAAGACCTTTTAATTTTTCTGCTACCTGAGTCCCACAGTGGATTAGTTATTTAGAATGCCTCTTATGCTACTTTTTTCTCTTGCTAATGTCTTCAAAATTTACACCACCACAACTAGATGAATGTTTTAATTAAAATTGTCTGCAAAAGTTTAGTTTATCCCTGTAAGAATATACAGAAATATATGTAAGAAATATAGAAAGCTTAGTTCATCTCTGTAAATGAGGTGTGTTTTTTTTTTCTCTCTCTCAGCTACTTCTGTGAAGGTACCAGTGGTTTCTTTGCTTTTTGTTGAGGATTTCTTGAGTTCTTTCATGACCATAGCTTTTTGTCTTAATGTACCCTTTCTTGGAGTTTGTGGCTGTGTGAAAGCAAGCTGGTTCTGTGAAGGACTTCTGAGAAGTTAGAGGAGCTCTTTTTCCTTAGTTGTGCAGCAGGTGGCAATGCTTCTTCCAAAATGTCTGTTCTGCCTAGATGTCAGTTCTGCCTAGATGTCAGTTCTCAGGCTTTAATAATTAGAATTCTGCAAACTAAAGCAGATTCTGGAGATGTGTTTACAGTGACTGTAACTGTTAACCACAATACTATTTTCAGGAACTAAGTATCTATAACTGTACCTCTAATATATTCTTGATCTAAATAATTCCACCACCTCTCCATTGTTCTGATTGCTATATATATATTAGGTATCTATTAAACCAAGAGAGTATTTCACAATTTTTCTTTTTTATTTTGAACTTGCAGAAGCTCTACCAGCCTGTGGTAAAACCAGCAGAGATAAGATCTCAGCCTTCTCAAGGTAAGGATTTTGTGGAGAGGGCAGCTGTACTGAGGAAACACTGCCTTACTTACTGGCTAGCCGTAAATGTTTAAGAAGTTTTCTTTCTTTAAGCTTGTTTAAAATTATTGTCTGTTTAAATAATTAACTAAAAGCTAGAAGTTTGTCATAAGTGAAAGTATTGGTGCCTGAGTTTTACTGTGTCCATTTCTCTTGTTCTGAGTGCTGCTTGCAGTTAGGCATTGTATTTAAAGGCAAAAAGCTGGCCACTCTGCTTGTGTATTGGAGAGAAATTGCTACAGAGTTACCCCGAGAAGGTTTCCTTACTTTTCTTCACCAGGGGTGGAGGCCAGATGGGGAACTGGATGGATCACTGACATTATACTTTGTCTGTTCTCGTGTTCCTTTTACATGAGTATTACAAGTGTTTCAACCTCTCCTCCTAAACAGACAGTTCCTTCAGGGAGTTGAAAGCTGTTGTGTAGGACTCAGTGATTGCAGTGTTGACTCTCCTGACTTGCAAAAGTAGGACACAGATTTTATGATGTAAAGCTGGTGTAACAAGCAGGGGTGCTACAAGTGGAGAAGCTGAGCTGACTCCTCAGTTCTCACCCTGCTGATCTGACTTCATTCTGAGCATCATTTCCTCTTTGTAAACAGGAGACATTGCTTCCAACGTGCCAGCCTGTGCAGGAAAGCAGCTAGTAGGTGCAGTACAGTGTCACTTCATATCGGGGTTCCTTTTGGTTTACAGTGTCCAGATTCAGGCTTTTCTGGTGAGACTCAACTGCATGCAAGTTAGTAACAACTTGCAGTATGGTGTTGGTTTTTTAGGTTTGGTAACAGCAAAGTTGTAGCAAAGATACCATGGAGTTTGTGTAGAATTTTAGTTTTATGTAGGCTTTGGGAAGTTTATGTATCCCAGTTTAGCAAGTACAGTGGCCAGAAACCAAAAATGTTTAGATTACTCAATACTTTTCATTTCCTTGTTTCATTTCCCTATGTTTTGGAAAGCCTTGAACACTGAGGAATATAATGCTGTCCATGTCAAGCTGAACTCCTGCAGGCAAATTTCATTTAACTGTGTGTCAGTCTTCCTGTACAATAATCCAGATAATTGTTTCTACTTTACCTTAACTCCTTCCTTGCCATTTCATAAGGTCGTCAGTCTTCTCATCCCAATGCTCTACTGTTAGAATGCTTCATTATGGACATATTCTCCTTTTAGAGAATGTCCATCCATAGGGCTTTGTGATGTGTTTAAAGAGGCTGCTGTTGGACTGTTTATTCTTCCAAACTGAATGATGGTGCATTTTAGTGTCCATATTCATGTAGGGATCATGTGTTCCTAAAGCAGGTCTGACCAGCACGCTGGACACATGGACAGTTTAACAAACACCATCTCTTGGTGGCTACCACGTTTTAGCAGGGAATTGCTGTAACCCTGTGCTAGAATGCAGTGACTGACTTACTTAAATTACCTTCAGCAGCACTAAGAAGATTGACTTCAAAACCGAATGCTGTGTTTAACCCTGACAGAGTTTAGGGGTGTGTGCACCACCTACTGCATGCACTGGTGAAGTCCTACAGAAAACTAGTAGTAGTGGTGGTGAGACTCCTTACTTCCCAGAAGCATGCTAGCCTGCTCATTTTAAATTTTGTGGATAGTGGAGAACAAGCAAAACAGTTTCGTAGTAGCCTTGAGTTTAACTCTTGAATATAGAATTAAAGTATTGATGATCTTGTCGTATTTTTACTGCATTCAAATATATGCTGTATTCCCCCTGGTGTTCTGCACCTGTTGCCTGCTTCAGTGTTCCTGAAAGCTGCTTGTTCTTTCTTTCCTTATTAGCACAGCAGAATTAATGCAGTTTATGTTGCTTATGCTTGGTTCTTTTTGGTGTTAATGCTGGGTAAATTAAGCCAGAAGAAAAAAAAGTTGTCTTTAATATAAAAGCCAACTTGTTGGAGACACAGGATGATTTATTTCTGCTCCTTAAAAAGGGTTTTCTTCGTGTCATGTTCTCCACAGTTCTGTTTATTCTCCATGTTCCATGTGGTTTTTATCAAATGTATTACGAGCTTAAAAGTTCTGAAAACCAATATTTTTGTGTAATTATTTCTTTACAACTGTTATCTTCTTTTCTGTCAAATACTGGCTTTGTGCTTTCTAGGTAAGAACTTTGGGGCTTTCTATAATTGAGACTGCTAGACTCTACTGCAATTTGAGTGATAAAGAATAATACTAGTAAGATAAACCATGCCAGCTCTCATCCTCAGTGTTACAGTGAAAGGGATGTGCTCCAGGTTTACATTTGTTACAGGGATTTGACTGGTTTTCTGTCTGATTTCTGATGAAAAAGAGTTATGTTTCAGAAGCTGATTTGGGCTCTGTGTTTGTCTGTAGATGCTTCCATCGCAGATCTGAAGAAGGTGACAGAAGTGGCATCCAAACAGATCAGCGAAGCAATGCAGGTGAGACCTCTGGGTGCTTCAAGAGAATATGTTTTTATTTTCTTGATTTGGTTATATGTCACAAAACAGGAGTTCTAACTCATCTTCCTTATGGTTTGGTAGAAGAAAGCCTGTGTGTTTACTTTTGAAGCAGGTAAAGCATTGTGTTTGTAAAGCATTCCCCCTCACATGGTGATGATTACCCTGTGGCTATAGGAAATGCTATTACAGAGATTTTTGAACCTGCAGCATCTGAAAAATAGAATGTCTTTTGAAGAGCTGCACGACCTCATCTGGAGTATGACATTTATTACTTCAGTACCTGCTTAGGCATCAGCTATGGTGTTCCCGTGGTACTTCTTCAGCTTAGAGATGTCATGAGGGAACACTTCTGCTTGGCATACTCTTTGCATGGCTTCTGAGTGCAGACACCTTACTACTGGGGTGGTAGTTCTGCATCCCCAACCCTCACCCGCCTTCCTGCACATTATCTCTGAAGTTAGATTTTGTGCCAGTCAGAATCTAATTAGCATATTGCATTCCTTGTAACCATTACTTTTCCCATGTAACTTCAGATACTTGGGTTTGTTTTTGCAGTCTATTCCAGCACTCATAGAAAAAGCTGAAGGTTTTTCTCAGGCATTAACTTGGCAACCAACCTTGGAACTCTGCAAGCTGCGGCAAGAAGTCTTTTCTGGTTGCAAGGAGAAGGAGGAAAACAGTGCCCAAGATTTAGTATCACCAGGAGAAGTCACACCAACAGAAACTGTTACCAATAAAAATCCTTATGTTTTGCTAAAAAAAAGAAAAGCTGCAGCTTCCCCTGAAAGAGGGCGCTACCCAGTGCGACGGAGGAAGATTACTCTCAGCACATGAATTTCTCAATTTCAGTTTTCAGACTGGAATCTCAGTTGTACTTTTGTTCCGTGTGTACCATCTTTTTCCTCAGAACTCATCTCCCCTCAGTGCTATACATGGGAGCTTCCTTAATGAGTCTTTGATCCTTTTAAATGGTTCTGGTTTTACTGTCATGCTGATGGTATATGAAAGTCTACACATACCAGTAGCATCCAGTGTCCAGCAAGTGTATTTGCCATTTAACTCATTTTTTGCTCTTATATTGCAGTTTTTAGCTTGCATCCTTGTGCTTCTCAGAGTTTGTGGGCATGCTTTATGTATGTGGGCAGTCTTTTAGGAAACCACTAACTGCTCATTTATATTCAGCACATCTCTGAGGAGGCTGGAGAATGTCTAGTTTCCTAATGCACCTTCATTAATTACTGAAGCAGGTGACTTTTATTTTAATAAATAATTGACACTGCAGCATATTGAAAACACCGGATTTGATGCGATGTTAAAGTTTTAGGAAAATCCATGCACAAATGTGACATTGGTTCCTGCTATTCTACCTTTCCTGAATGTAGGTTATCTATGCTTATTTATAGTCATGGTTGTTGAAACTTGGATTTTTAGTAATTGTATGTATTTACTTGCAGTGTGCTCTTCTGAACAGGAATTCAACCATCAACATCTTAGGGTCCGATATTCCATTTTCATGTAATCCAATTATGCAGCCTCGGGGTTTCCTGGACAATATTTCTATACATGACAGGATCTTGATCTGGGCTGTGTTTGCATTTGTGTTGTTTGACTAAACTTTAAAGATCAGTACAGGCTACCAGTAAATGGTATGCACTTGAGCTAGCTTAACTTTTGTTTTCTTTACTCATTAGTACCTAGAGGATTGAACAGTAGTACTAAATTCAGCATTGTGCCTTAACCATTTATAACTTCTTCTAGTTTATGGTTGCATGTGCCTGCAGTAAATACCCATATCTAGTATGTAATGTATTTCTTACACAGTAAAAGGAGGGGGCTTTTAGAAGCTTTATTAATGACATGTTTGATGCTAAGAAGACAGGTCCAACCTAATGCCTAGGAGACTGAAAATTCTCAAGAAAAAATATTTTAGCATCATTTATTTTGTAAAAGTGAGCATCTGTACTGAGACTTCGTATATGTAATCATATGTAAATATTTTTCCTGTCCTTGTATATACAAATGTGTGTTTTTATATGAACTAAATTAAATCGATTAAGGAAGATCAAAGCTTCAGATAATATTGTCAGTTCTAATCCAGGAATAGATGGTGGCTGAGCAGTGAGCGTACTTCAGAAGACATCTGTGTTAAATTCTGGCTTGAGTAACTGAAGTAGTTCCATTTACTGCCTTTGAACTCACAACTGTTATTAATCTCGGGGCTACAAAACTTCTTGTGTAAGAGAGGACAGGATGTGAGAGGGACTGGAGCTGCAGAGCTGTGGAACGTGTGGCTGAGGCAGCTTCTCACACAGCCACTTGCTATTTTGAGTGCCTGTGCTCGGTGCGGCGTTGAAAATCCCCACTACAGCTTTCTTCACAGATCCTGAGTGTTGCTAGGCTAAGGTGAACCCTGCAAGGTTTTGCATGGTTACTATCACAGTATTTGGGCATTTTCTCTTTTAGTAGGAAGATTCTCTGCAAATGATAGGCAAGTACAGAAAATAGCTAGGGACAGGTGGATCTCTTTGAAGAAGTCCCATCAAAAATGGCTGGGGTAGGACAAATGACAAAAGAAATAAGAAGGTAAAGCACTGTGATTTAAGATTTAATGAATAAATTAATAGATTCACACTACAGTGCTTGTTTCTATTTAAAGATTGAGGGATAGCTGACCTGCACAGGATTTGTAGTAATTGGGAATGGATGCCCTGAGCTAGAGCACTCGGTCTTTGTTCCATGGCTTTTGTTTCAACTGCAACTGGGTGGAAAAAGAAAAATGCATCTGGAAATGCTGGCCAAATAGATTGTGTAAAGAAAAAGATAAAGCAATCAGGATTCCAAGTGCAGCATATGAACTAGGAGTTTAAAAATTTCTGATGGTTACTTTCAGCCATCAGTGCTGGAAGGTGTCGGACGACCTCCCTTTAAATGCAAGTTCTGAGATGAGCTGAACTCAACGCTTGAATGTTCAGCAGTTTTTCAAATGGTTATTGAAAATTACTACAGCCAATGAGGCTTGCAACTAGCTGTTTTTCCTATTGGCAGAAATACATAACACACTTCATTTTTTCCTATTCCAGTAGCATTTTGTCCTTCAGTTAACTTTTCATAGGAATTGGCAGTGTTGTGCAAGACATGTCTAATCAGGCTTCTACTGAAATGTCACAACAGCCAAACTTCCTATTTTTAACTTGGGGCGAATTGGTATTGCATCAAGAAATGTCTGGTAGTTTTTCTTTATATAGCCTTTGAATTTTGTAAGACAACTGAACAGTGATGTATGCCTGGGTTCATTTGCAAATGGAGTTTGAATTTCTTGGCTTTCAGAGGTGAGATGGAACATCTTGCTGTTTGTTAGTGTGTACTGTCTGCAAAGTGCTTATTGCTCATGAGACTGGGCCATCCCCAGCCAAGAAAATCTTGCAAATTGGAGCAGCATCCGTGCAGGCTTTTGCCGTGTGTACTTTCAGAACAAATGAGATCACAAACTGTAAAGGGAGGCTCCTCTTGCAGAAATCCTCCCATGGACCCTGACATCTGTTTAGAAGCCTAGGTGCTCTGAGACCCAGTTCTGACACGTGCCATTCTCCAGAAGAGCCATGCTGTGCTAAGCCGTGCTGTGCTAAGCCGTGCTGTGATCAGAGATGACAGTCTGCATGTGTGTAGGCTGCTTCAGTGCAGACAAAAATCACTGATAAACTGCCATTATAAAATGTGCAGCTGTGCAGCTGACTAGGCTGCTTTCTGGGCTGGTTTTCTCTCCTGCACAGAAATGCTCTGCCTTTACTGCTGCACTACCTGGAATTAGTGTGTAGGCATTTCTACAGATGTACCAGAGATAGCTTTTATACTAAGTAGAAACTTGTTCCCATAAGCAAATTTTGACTTATCATTTCCTTGTAATTTGTTCTGAGCAAGAACACTCTATTCAGGCCCAAGGGGACTGTCCCCTGCCTTGTCCCATACTTGTGTTATCCTGGAAACCTTATTCTGCAGCTGCTGGGAATTATTCAGTGATGTAGATATTTGTTCAGGACTAATAAATTGTTGGTGAGCTGCTCCTGATTTGATGCTGTCAGGTAGCTTGTGCAGGTGCCATTCATAGCAGCATTGCTTCTGGAGCACGGACTTCAAAGTCCCTCTGTGGAAGGGGACTATCCCACCGATCACTCGGGAGGGCTGTTGAGGTGTTTTATCCACATGGTTCATAGGGTTTATTGCAAGAGAGCATACCTGTTCCCTGAGCTTATGAAAATACTGCTTCTAGTCCTGTTTGTTTCAACAGCCCTTTCTAGCCCAGCTAGAAAGGCAGTAAGAGCCCAGTGCTCTCTTTTTAAGCAGCTGTCTCAACCGAGTCTCTGCTCATGCCCACGTCTACTGCTTTCCTTTAACTGCATGAGGTGTAGTTAATGCAAGATGAGGCTGTTTCAAAGGAGCAGTTGAGAACAATTTACCCTGGAATAACTCTCTGCCTGATGGCCAGGACTGATTTCCAGGAGACGCTGGTTTGGATCCCCTCAGCTGGAGAATGGCACTGAACCCGCACCTTCTGCTGCCTCCATGAGCAGCCCTTGGTGAGCATCAGATGTCCTGCTCTTGGCACATTAGATGACTGAGGAAGGGAGAAAGAAGCAAGACTGCTTTTAAAGAAACCAGGGAATGCCCTCTGAGATGCTTGGGAGACCCAGTGCAGTCTGGGGATGCAGCTGAGGTCAGGGTATATTGGTGAAGATGGACATCCAAGTTGTGGTCCCCGTGGCTTTTAGGTTGGGAATACTCACAGGGACTCAGTCCTCCGGGGTCAGAGGAGCTCTGACAAAGTACAAAAACAAATGCATGGATAGCCTGGAAGGTGGAGACACAAAGTGCCTTGAGGTGCAACAGCTGGGAAGAAGTGCTTCAAACCAAGGAAGTCATGCTCAGGTCTTTCAGTCATGGTCCCAGAGCCTACCAGGAAATCTGTGGCAGAGCACAGAGGTCGGTTTGACTCTTGGACTCCCAGGAAGCATGGTTCTCTCACCTTTACCATGAACTATTGGCCAGATCTTCCTGGAAAGACAGCCTATATTTACTCAGTTTGCCAACCCTTTAACTTCGTCTAAGCTGGATGACTCAAGCTGCTGAGAAAACCAGAAAAACAGGGAAGTGTCTGATTTATTGAGATACCTGGGGCTTTATGACTGATTGCCCTGCCGTTTGAGGGCATGTACCCTCCTCGCATGGTCATGTGTTCACCTCTGTGAGCTGAGCGCAGCCGGGAGGGTACATGAGTTATAAATCCTTCTGCAGCAGAACAAGGATGTTGAAGTAGCTGTGAGTGCAAACACCCCTCTTCAGAGCACACCATACACCCCAAGGTAACTGTGCAAATAAAATGCAAGGAAGGTGTTCCGAGGGTTAAAAGAAACAGCGTTCAGTCTGTTAAAATACTCTCGACAGAATAGTGGAACAGAAAGATTTTTGTCTGCAGCCACAGTGTTTTCAGCAGTCCTTGTCTGGCTTTGCCTTTACAAGAAGTCTGTCGCATTTCCTTATTATTTAAAGGAACAGGGTGAGTAGCGAAAGTGAAAATCGGTTTATCCCAGCACGGATGCCATGTCCTCACACCCATGACCCCAGGCTGAGCTGGCTCTCCCCTATGTGGAGCTGCCGCCGCTTCAGAGTGCCGATGTCGCAGGAGCGCGGCGGGCAGGAGCGTCCGGAGGTGAGCGGAGAGAGACACAGGGGGCACGGCGGGCTCCGGGGGGCAGCCTGGGAAGGAGAGAAACTGCGGGGAGTTCCTTTCTGCAGGCGAAAGAGCGAAGCGGGCCTCCCGGAGGGGCGTCGAACCCAGGCAGACCCCGGCGCTGGGGCTCTCCGGGGGGATTTTCAGGCAGCTCCTGCCCGGCAGCGCCGTGGCCCGGGCTTTCCCCGGCTCCCGGCGACTGACTCGAGCCGGCGGTCCCGGGGGGCGGGCACGGCGGGGAACCAGTGCGGGAAGGGGCTGCCGGGTGGTCCCGGGTTCCCGCTGCCCGGGCGCGGTGTGGCGGGCGCCATGTGAGGGCCATGTGGTTGCCAACTCC
>VZRN01004772.1:857215-897730 GCA_013397935.1 Dasyornis broadbenti | reverse complement strand
G
Organism: Dasyornis broadbenti; assembly: GCA_013397935.1. NCBI lineage: Eukaryota > Metazoa > Chordata > Aves > Passeriformes > Dasyornithidae > Dasyornis > Dasyornis broadbenti. The sequence goes on along the minus strand of VZRN01004772.1, from coordinate 897,729 downwards.
GCAGCGCCGTGCCGGGGTTGCCCGCTGCCGCTGGGCATCGGCCCTTCTTTTCCCGGGAAGCGACCGGGGTGCAAGCTCTTCCAGGTGGGAGAGCGAGCGAAACGCCGGCGGTCGCGGAGAGCTGCCGGGGCACGGCGCGGTCAGCGGCTTCTCCCCAGCCACAGGCAGCCGGGAAGGAAGCAGGGCTTTCCTCCGCGGTGCTCGCACCTCCGCCCCGCCGGCCGCGCTGGGGCGAGGCAGGTGTACAGTGCTGCCCGCCGGGCAGAGTGGGAGCGCCGGTCTGCGCCGCGGGTACCCAGCTTCCCCCATCGGCGGTAGCACCGCTGCCCGCGGGGCTCTACGGCATCCCCCGGGCAGCCTGCCCGCATCCCCGCCTCGGGCTCGGGTCCGCTTCTGCAGTGAGGCAGGGGGATGCGTTGCCCTTTGCAGGGACCATGCGGTCTCTGGCAGGCCGGGGATTGAAGCGCTGTGAAATTGGAGGTGTTCGTTCTCAGAAAGTTATGCGCCCGACTTCGGTCACCTCTGTGTGCACCTTGCAAACTAGCGAAGTGTTTCTGGCTGATGTCTTCCAGAGTCATGAAGAAGATGACAGGAAGGTAAGAAGGAGAGAAAAAAATCGAGTTGCTGCCCAGAGGAGCCGGAAGAAGCAAACTCAGAAAGCAGATAAACTTCACGAGGTGAATGGGTACTTGGTGTTTCGCAGGCATGGCTTGGGTACCAAGCATGGGACTTTATGATAAACAGGAATTCTTCAGCAGGCGCGGGCCTGTCTTTTACACACTAATCCCGCTCGGAGAGCCGTGGGTGTGAGGCACAGAAAGGCGTGCTGCGGGATGCCTTGTCGGGAACTCCCAGACACTGTTGGACAGTGCTGCTCTTCCTTCAGGGACACTGCCATGAAGAGAGAGACATAGCCTTGCTCTTGCTTCATCCTCCCTCTTTCGCTCTTCCTGTGACCACCCAAAGAATGGCATCACAGGGCTCTTTTGGGCTAAACAAAACCCATTTTCTTCTGGATTACTGTTAAGCTTGTCATGTTTGCTATGGCAGTGGATGAATTCTTACTGTCTTACAAGGTAGAAGGTGATGGAGGAGGGGACCATGCAGTGGCAATGCTGGCTTAAATCAGTTCTAAAACTGTGGTGTCAGCACTGCCAACCAGCAACGGGGTCCCCAGAAATACCCAGTTCAAAAGGCTTCTTAGGAACTTAAGAACCTGCAAGCGTGAGAGCTCGGCTTGGCTAGCTGTTATACTTGTACACTTTGATAAGTAACAGTGGGTGTTTAAAAACAAATAAAATGAAAGTAACTGATTCTTCCAGAAGCTCTTAATAGCACAATGTGGTGTAGTTTTCTTGTGTCCCAAGTGCAAACACTGGAGGACAGAGATCCCTTTTCTCTCGTTTTGGTTGTTACCGCACACAACAATGCTCTTCTTGTAGCCAGGTAAGTGTTTGCTCTTGGGGTAAGTGTCAGTTTTGCTGCTGCCATTGTGGCTGAGTCAGCTGTTCAGCTCTGACGGTTCATCACAGGCTTTTTTCTTTCTTACTGTGGAAGGATCTGCCAACAGTTAGCAGAGACTAAGAGGGACAATGTGGGGAGTTTTGGGCTTGGTTTTTCCCAGATCTTCTCTGAGTCAGCGCCTGAGAAAGCCAGGTGCAGGGTACTTCTGAGAAGGGGTAACCCCTGGCTTTTGTGGAATAATTTCTGGGCCCTGTGCCATCCTGCAGCCTCTCTGATGTTCCTCCTGAACTTGAAGATCATCCTTGTGCTGGGAATCTTCATTCTGAGTCACATAGGTTTTGTCAGGCTTATGCAAACCAGATCTGGTTGAACAGACATTTGTTCTTAGCAAGAACAATTTGATAGTCTCACCCCTGAAAATGGGACAGAGCAATGGGAGAGTAATGCTTATTCCAAAACCCAAGACCATGGGGTTTGGGGCAACAAGAGATGAGCAGAACGAGAAACAGGGTTGGACAACTTGGCTGGAGTTTGGCTACAATACTGTGTTAGGAGGACTGTGCCTGTTCTGTTCTGTGAGTGAGAGGTGGTGGAAGGATGTGAGGGAGGGCAAGGAATCCAAAGTTCTGCAGCAAAGAGGAGCAAAGGCAATGCCAGGCTGCCCAGAAGAACATTGCATGAGAGGTTCTCCCTGCTGCCTGAGAAACAAGCCTTTTAAGGCACATGTAGGCTTTGAAGTTTGCTCTGAAGCTTTCCCAGGGAGGTGAGATTGAGTGGGTGGATGTTGAGCCTTGGGCCAGCAGTGAGACATCTGCAGATTTTCAGTGGGCTGACTCTGAACCTCTAGCTCTCTTCTCTTTGGGATGAGAAAGCTTAGAAGCAGGGACACTTGAGACACACAGTTATCAAAAAACATGACACAGGAGTCTTGCATATATCGCAGATACATGCTGCAGAGCGACTCAAAACTCCCCTGCTGTTACCAGCAGCTTATTTATTGCCAGAGAAGCCTTAGATCAAAAGCAGCCAGGTCAGGGATAACCAAGGCAGTGGTCTAGCCTTTTGGTGATGAAATGAGGCTGGCAACACCTGGCATGATGCTTCCCTCCTCACAAGTTCTTTGGCTTCTGAGCAGGTGGCTACAAGCTCTGGCAAGCCTGGAGGAGAGCACTGGACACGTTGTGCCTGGTTGGACAAATGGCTTTTCCCTGCACTGCCCTGGAGCAGGGGCTGCCCTTCTCTCACCAGCAGTGCCAGGCACTGAGTTTTCTCAGCACCTCTCGGCACTCACTTTCATTTTCTCTGATCTCAGAGTGCAGAGTCCATTTTGGCCCTTGCCAGCAGAGGTGGCCCAGGGTGGAAGCGGCCACTATGGGGACACAGCCATCCATGCCTGCAGCCCTGGGCTCCTGGGGCACTCCTGAGGGCCAACAGAACCTCCTGGTCTTCAGGGCCGTGGAAGGAATCGCAGTGTGGTCAGGGCAAAGGTCGTAAAGCACTTGCCCTGTTCCAGCACCCAGTCTGTGCCTGTCTTTCCTCAGCGCTGTGTAAGTTGTAGTAAGAAACCACACTGTTTTTCTACAGTTATGTGAATGTACTCGAGGTGGAAGCACTGAAAGGAATGTTTTGACTGTAAGGTGTTTTTTATTTTCTTCACCTCCTTCCAGGAATATGAGTCTCTTGAGCAAGAAAATACCTCCCTGAAAAGAGAAATTGGAAAGCTAACGGATGAAATGAAACACTTGAGTGAAGTGTTGAAGGATCATGAAAAGATCTGTCCACTATTGCACTGCACCATGAACTTTGTGACCATACCAAGGCCTGATCCACTTGGCAGCTGCCTACCAAGATGAGTGCTGTCCTCAGTCACCTCTAGATGTGATGTGTGAAAGTGCCATTAACAGGAGGTTTGAAGAACTGCCTGCTTAGGGTGTGGGTCTTGCATCAAAGAGGATTGGACTTGACCACACAGCTCTTCTCTTCGTTGAAGTGTTACAGTTTTCTGAATCTCAGGAAAACACCAATATGAAAAAAAAAAAGACAATTTGAACAGCAGCTTCTTACTTGGTAGGCTCTTCAAGCCATGGTTTTGCTTTTGGAAATGTCAGAGTGCCCTGCAGCCCACTATCGAGCGATGGAATGTAGACAGGGAAAAGTACCGACCTCGGACTGGGATGCCTTTCTCCCACACATCCACTGCCAGTAACCCTTTGTCACTTGTCACCCATGTATGTCATGGTCTGGCTGCTGGGTTTTATCTCTCTAAACAGGTTTGGTTAATAAAAGTGATGTCTCGTCTTTATTATGTTCTCCACCTCCTTCAATAATCAATGTCTTTATGGCAAAGCCAAAGTCTAATGCTGATCTTCCCGTCAGTTGTTTTGTTATTTTCTTATTGCTTCTTCATTGGCTTCTCTTTTGAAGTGTGTGTAACTAAAGAGTTTTCTTAGTCTTTTATATTCCAAATCATCAGCCCTGCTGGCATTAGTCCTTGGAGTGTTTTATATCTTAAAATATGGCTTGGCCAGTTTCTGATGATGATTGTCTGCTCTGTGTGGGAAAAAAGCAAACAGAGTTACATGGTTTTACACGTTGTTTTAAAAAGCAGATTTTAAAATTCACTCTTGTAATACATCCAGTGGAAATGAACAAATATCTTTATCCTTCATTCATCTTGCTTATTGCCTCTGGAAAGTTATGTCTGTGGATAGAACAGATTGAGTTTCACTGATCATTTTGTTCTATGTTCGCACTGAAGGTGTTTGATAATTGCTTGATAATTGCTTGTTCTCTTTTCTGTAACTTTTTACTTACAAAAAGGAAGTATGATTGCAATGTTACTGAAAAATACACAGAAAACTGTGTTCAGTTTCCTCAGAAGATTCCTAGTAGTGTCAACCTCTAGCAATGTGGATGCTATAGCTTGGGATCCAGCAAAGGGTCTTTTTCTCAGTATTTCTTAGTCAAAGAGCATCTTTGGATAATAAAAATCTCCGCCCCTTTGCCAACTCTCTCACTTCAGCATTTGGATTTTTTTCAGTTAAACTCATGGGATTAATTTCTCCCCTCACCAGGATCACAGTATTTATCAGCAGAATATCATCTGAAATGTCTGAATTTTAATTTTTTTAAAACTTTTTTTAGCTTCTTTAGTAGAATGGTGCATTGGTGGTCACTACCAAGATGGAATTGAGGAAACTGTGTAGTCAGCTCTGCCTTCTAAAGGGCCCTCTTGTGCTATTGTCTTAGGCTAGAAACTCCAGATGACATAAAGTGTTGGCTTCTTTAAATTATTTGTTAGGTTGTTCCCAGGAGAATTTCCAGAATTTGCATCTGCCTAAATGCTGTCTTCAAAGTTTCTTGTGGTCCCATAAAAACTGAGTCATCTCACAAAGAGAATCTGCTGCAGTGTCTGCATAGGAAAACAGAAGTTTCAGTACAGTTCAAGATACGCATTTTGGAAAATGTCCTTGACTCTGTTCTGTGTGTCATCCTTAAGAAAGGAAATTATCTTACATATATTTATCCACATACCTGCATTCCTTCAGGCCCTGGATGCGACTGTATAATTTGGGCCAAGTAGAGATGTAATGGAGAAGGAGTAGCATGGTGGAAATGAACAACATGCACTGGGAAAATCCATCACAGTTTAGGATGAAGGGAGAGAGGGAATGTTTCACATCTCATAGCTAGGTATGTGCAACTGCCGTGAGACTGGAAAATATCTAATTGAGGTCAGGACTGGTGCAAAAGCATGGTCTCTCTCATGGAGCCCTGCAGACCCTCAAAAATGAGAGTCCAAAACAGTCCATCCCAGCAGAATCCTTCTAAAGATTTTTGTCCTACAGATGCTTTCTTCTTGCTGTGTAAAATCTTCTGTTTCAAAAATTTATTCTTCTAAACATCTGTCTAGAAACTGACTCCAGCTTATCACTTGGTATCCTATCCAAGTTCTTTGGTACACTCCCCATCAGTAAACACTGTTCTTCTGCAGTAAAAGTTTTAGTCCATGATTTTTTCATTGGAGTTCATTGGTTTGTTAATTGTATAATGTCTGTGCAGAATGTACAGGGGAAGACAGCAGAATTCTCAGCAATGTTGTGCGATGGAGACAACAGCCTAAGTCCAAGAATACGTTGCTCTTCCTTGGAAGGGCTTGGAGCCCTGTGGGAGCACTCGCTGTCGCCACTTGCTTCCCACAGCTGCACAGTGTAGCTCCAGCCTGTGCATCATGTCCATTAGTAACAGGAGGTTATGAGTTGCTTCTTCCTCCATATCTTGCATCACTTTTTTCCCCCCAGGAATATTTCCAAAGGGCCTTTTGCATCATTCTTCTATTTGATAGATTAACTAAGGCATCTCACCGATCAGTATATTGTGTGACTAATGTTCAAAGGCAGCTCAGAGCCTCAAGTAAAACAAGTGAGCAAAAAGAGTATCCCAAGCCAAATAAGTCCAACATTTTGATATATTTATAGAATTGATATCATAGCTGAATCATGAGTTGACAAAGACAGTGAACTCTTTAAGCACAGGTTTATGTATTCCTCCAAACGCAGTGGTTATGCTTTTTGCAGGAGCTGTTTGTAAGGATATTGATTTACAGGAACTTTCAAAACAGAAAGTGTATTCTGGAGCCTGGGATAATTTTTACATGAATAGGGAACAGAAAGGAGAACAGAAAGGAAAAGCCCATTTCTTAAGGAAGCAGCAGAAAGCTCTTTTTCAGATCCAAACCTCTCCTTTTGTAGCAGCGTTACACCATCACAAAAAAGTTTTCACATCTATATTTGGCTAAAATCCCACTTGATGTACTCTAGCTTCAGGAAGCATCCAGTTGGTGTGACTCGTTCCCCTCAGAAATGTGGTCTGTATTACATCCACATGATTTTTCAGATGCAGATATATAGGGAAGATCTTTTAGATACTCGGATTATGGTTCATGTGAGGCATACTGTAAATAATTGCAGGCTTATTGTGGATGTGTCATGTAGATGAGGGTTGCTAAGGAAGCTGGATTTTGCCTCTTGGGTTCACAGTGAAGGTTACAGTTTGCCTAGGTCCAGTTAGCGTGGATTTCTTTCTTTGCATTTTCTATGAGTCTAATGAAGAAGCAAAGTGCTTACTGCAAACTTACAGACAAAAGTTTTCATTGCAGGAGCAGACTGGGTCCAATTTAGCTATTTATTTATTAATTTCTTTTGGGTTTTGTTGGGTCAGATTTAAAATTATTTTAAAAAGTTAATTTTAGCCTCCAGAGCTTAAAAAAATCAACAGAAAGGTGAAGTCAAGGTTCCCCAAACTGCTAGTGTAACAGAGGTCAATTGTTATATCTCAAGAGAGCTTATTAGAAAGTCTTGCTCCTTCCCACTGATGTTTTACACTCATGTCTGTGAACACTCGTAAGTGTCTTCATGTACTTATCCAGAGTCTTGCTGAAAATCTTTTAAAAAGCATGTTTAAACCAGCCTATTGTATAAACTTTCTGTTCTTTGCCCTGGTACCAGTTACTGTAATTTAGTGTTCCTTCTGTAATGCCTCTTAATCTCATCTGCATGTGGTACTTGCAGTAGCCTTTGTAGTCTCATTATTTCAAATGCCACACTTTTTTTTTTTTTCTTCTTCCTGTTTCCTTCTGTTTCTACGTGGCTTGGTGACAATGTCACTTGATGGAATCGGTATTAGAGGATCAAAGCTAATCTGTAGGGCCATATATAAATTACAGTTCACTGGCCTGTATATAATTCAAGGTTTTTATGTGTGCCTTGTTTTGTCACTTGAGTATTAAGAAGATGTCTGTGCAGTCTTTTAAAATGTACTTAGAAGAAGCATAACCTTTACTGTAACCTATCAAACCCATACTGTTTCCTGTCCATAGATGAATGCTTTGCTGCATGGCATTTGGGGTTTCCATCTGTGAATCAGTCTAGAATTTCTGTCTCAGCGAAAGTGATAGATAAAACAACCATTAAAAAAAAATCCCTCTTCTTCCCATCAGTGCAGTGATATAATTCCTGTTACAGGAAGGAAGCACATCTGATAAGCAGGAGAAGTGGTGGGTTTATTTACTGTCACAAAGACGAAATGTTATTCTCTTTATAGAAGGGCAGGAATTTTCTGTTTGTAAACCCTGGGTTACTGTCAAGTGGTCACTGGAGAAACATCTTACATGGACATACAGCATGTGGTGTGGGCACACATCCATAAGGGAGTGAAAGAGATTGGATTCATTCTTTGCAGAAACGTGGGATTTATATTGATTTCGCTGGAAACAGAAACAGTCCTACAGCTGCCTCAGAGGACGCGCAGCATTTTGCTTACTCACTTGGGTAATATTTAACTCAAGAACAGTTGCAAGCTCAGTGGAAGTGGGTAATTCTTAATAAAGGAACCATAGTAACAATCATCCCTGGGATTGCATGCTCCATTTCTGGCATTCATTCAGGTATTTTTTTCCTACATGTCTCCTATGGAAAAAAAAACTTAGTGATAGAGTAGGAAATTTTTCTCGCTGTAGAATTTTGAACCCGTGACATCAAATGTATTGTGAAAATAGCTGGCATAGCTTTTGCAAATAACTTGTTTTCTTCTAGTTATGTGTTTAGTCTGCTGTAAGGGAATCATAACTATTCTCTATAGAAGTGGAAAAGCTAAACCACAAAGGTCTTGGTGAAGAATGAAAACATTAATTTGTGGAGTTAGAACTGAATGGCTGCTGTGCTTCGATGTCACAGCTTATCTCATCCTGAAGCAGCTTCTTCATGTAGCCAAAGAGAAAATGACATCTGTAAAAGGTGTGTTTGCTCTAAACCTGCAGCAGGAGAGCTTTTATTGTATGTGCTTAATGAGTTCTGCAGGCTGCTTCTAGAGCTTGCTACACACATCCTGGTGCAGTCCAGTTAATCCACCCCAGATCATTCCCCTCGGAACACTGTATGGATAGAAGTCTCCAATTAGGTGGAAAAACTTTCTCCTTTAACTGTCTCGTGATGAGCTTGTTGTCATGTTTTCATTATTCTAAATTGTTAAAATATCAAAACTCTTAAAATTCTAAGCAAGGGTTATAAGTAGTCTCTTTTAGGATAAGCAGACTATTTGAATTTGTCTTTCCATTATAAACTATCTTGAGAATATTAATTTATTATCTGTCTTAGGTAAATTATTGACAATAAGGAATAATCAACAAGACTCTGCTTAAATATTTGACACAATGCCATACAAGATACAATTGCTCCAGCTGGAGAAGTTGTGCAAGAATTGAAAAATAGAACTAGCTATTGAAACAGTAGAATTAGCTGAAGGAAAATGGCAAAAGTTACTCTGAAAAGGGAGCTATCTGGCTAACAAGTTGTTTATAAGTGGAGGTTCTTGAGGACTGATCACAGACCTCCCTTGTTCAGTATCTTTGGTAAAGACTTTGGATACGAAGGGACCATTGCTACTGAAGAAGATTGAAATATCATTCAGAAGAGCCTGCGTGACCTCGCAGAAGAGAATAGAAATGCCATTATTCATAGGATCGTAGAGTTGCGGAACAGCCCATGTTGGAAGGAACCCCGAAAGATCATTTGCTCCAGCCTTTGGGGGCAAGGGAACCCAGAGGAGATTATCTAGTATCCTGCCACCATACAAATTATCCAGTCACAAACTTGAAGAGCTATTCACAAGAATTTCTGTCACAAGGTGGACACTCATCAGTTGGAAATGCCAATGGAATGAACAAGAAAAGCATGTTAGCAACAGATGCTGAGGCACCAATGCAGTGGAGCAAAAAGGAAGAAAAATAGGAACTCAGATGCATAGTGATGGGTTTTCTTCTTTATATGTGTGTTTGTGTTCTTAAAGAGAGAAATATCAATGTAGTTATGCAAAAGCCTGGCCAAGCTTCATATGAAATACTGCATGCATTTCTGCTCAACCATGATAAAGAAAGATGAACCAAAACTAGTACAGGTACATAGAAGGGCTACTAGGAAGGTTAGGAGAATGAAGAATCAAATTTTTTTGAGACTTCAGAGACAAATAAAGTCTGAAAAGTGCTGAGATCATTGTCTATGTAATAACATCAGAGTAAAGATCATGTAAGGGAAAGAGCTGTCATAGAGAAGTAGTAGTGTTAGTAGAAGAGTAAGTAGGGATGATTTGTACTTGTTCTCAAGTTGTAAATATGACAAAGTTTCCACCTATCACATGGAAGACGTCAGAAAGCCTTCCAGGAGAAGTGAAGTATATGAGCAATTTTGTAGGTTGGCATGTGTGCAACCTGCTTAGTTTTGCAATGAAGGTCGTGGGTTTCATGTGGGATCAATTGAGTACACTGGTGATCCAAAATATTTCCTCCTGTCCCAATGTCCTTATTCTCTTTGGAGAAGGCTTGCAACTGAACTTTAAAAGAAAGCAGATCTTAAAACAAAAAAGTAATCCCCTGAGAATTCATTATCACGAAACTCATTTTGACAGGAGGTCTAACACACATGTAAGGTTTTGTCAAAGGCAGTCTCTTATCAAATTGAATTCTTTGATTAGATCCAGGTAAGGAAAGAGCAGAAAAGAAAGGGAATTTTCTTTTCTAAATGCCTACCACTGAACCATGATATGTTCCCAGAAAAAAAATCAGAACACTGTTCACAGAGAAACAGAAACAAAATGTAAGAGGAATTTGGGGAATTTCCCAAGCTGTTTAGCTGCCTCCTTTAAAAGCTGAGTTACTCCAACTTTGCAAATAAGCATTTTACAGAAGATTTCAGGCCATTTTTGTTTGTCTTACACCCAGTTCATTGATTAAATATATAAACAGGATGTCTTTAAGAGCAGAAAGTTTTAAAACAGGATTTGATACTAAGCAAGATCTCTTTTAGTTCCCTTTTAGCTATTTGAGTTTCATCTTTGCTTATCAGAGCTGTTTTAGGGTACAGTAATTTCCAAGTGCACTATTGAGTTGTGAGGTAAATAATCTCTAGAGATGAATTTTTTTTTCTTTTTTTTACTGTAAATGACAATAGTACATAAGCTGGAAATTTCCCTTGTAAAGTCTGGTCATCCCATTTGTTTGCTAAGTTCCAGCATGGACTCGGGACCTGTTCTGTGAGTGCACTGAGAGGTTGTGCACACTTGCTCGTGCCTTTCTAGGGGTAGGTGATTCATCAGCTTTGTTTAAGGGCTTGATTAATAGCCAAGAGCTATCAAATTTGAGAGAGTCTATTTTATCGTACTAATTTCTTCATATAATTTCCTCACTGACCACAACTTATCTATTGTTTATGTAAGAGCAGAAGTCCTGTTTTCCAGGTGAATGAAATGTTGAGGGAGCCTTCCTGTGTTTGAATCTTTGTCCTGCTGGTACTTCCACGCTTCTGTCTGGGTTTTCAGATCAAAGAGTCAGTGAAGTCCACCCACACAGAGCAGCTTGCAGCAAGGACAGGATCTTCCTGCGGACACAATTCAAATAGAAGAACATAAGTGGGAATATGAGTGATTGAGGGCTGTAAGATAAAGTTACATAACCAGTCAGGATTTTTATGAAAAATGCTGAATGATGCTCATATGTGAACATATCTGTATTTTTACCATCATATTAAGAGACTGTGTAATCAAAACATTTTCCCCATAAATTATTAGATTATCAGCTTTTTATATAATTTTTTTGACATTTTGCAAAACTCAAAATAGTCTATTTAATTCACATGAAAAACAATTTCCACAGTTTTCAGTAATTGATTTTCCATATATTTTTTTTTCTGTACATCTCCAACTACAAATTCACGAAACAGCATCCATTTGTAGAAAATTGCTTTGATATCAATCTTATACATTTTATAATGTTTGGAAAAAATAAATTATTTTACTTTTTAAGTACCAGCTATATACAATTAAAAGAAAAAACAGATGATGTGTCTTCAATTTCACTTTTGTCTCAAGATCTGACATCAGATGCATATGCAGAGACTATTAGCTGTCATTTTCCTGTTTTGCCCTCAGAAACTTGAGGAATATACTATTTCAAATGATAACACAAGGATATTAAATGGTTGCATTAATAAATTAATATTTATTACTTATTTATAAATAATATTTCTTAATAAAAATCTCATTCCACATCTGCTGCTTGTTTTATACAGAAGCAGTGTTTTATATGAAACAGTAACATTTCAAGAGCAGTGATTCAGTTACTGAATGTAAATTGAAAACAGCAGAGAGAGAGAAAGCAAAAACCTATCGGAAGTCAATATGCAGAGTCTCTACTTTTTGTGCTTAGGACCATTCCAATTTCCCTTAAAATGCTGACTTTTTTTCTTTTATGCTGTGCATTTTCAACTCCTGTTTAAAGAACAATTGTTCTTCATTTAAGTCCATCATGCTTTGCAAGGTACATTTCTGTTTGTCATTTATCAGGTTAAATATATCTCTTCCCAGGACCATCTGTCCATTTTACCTACTAATATAAATTCTTCAAGGCAGAGGATTTGTTGCACCAAGAAGCAATTCAGGGAAATACTCCAGTACTTTCTTGGTCTTTTCATGTCCTGATACACCTGAACAAAACTCCTCTGCTATTACTTGTGTTTTCTCATGCAATAACGAAGGCTGTGGGAACATCAGGCTGTATCACATAACCTGGAATGATTGGTTCTGTATTTTATGGATTGAGGCTTCCTAACAATTCAGTGATGCTTTCCAAAGCCTCTTCTCTTTTTATCAGCCATATGTCCTGCCTGTGACAGCTGATCCTCTGTATGAATGTGCTTTGATTTATTTTTTCTTACCATCCCTAAAGAATACATGGTGTCTGTTCATGCTTGGCTCAGGTTGTGATATTTCAACTGTGATCATTCACTGGGATTTCGTTTTCACTGTACTGAAATACTTTCTTAGCTACAACAGAACTGTGTAGCTCAATAGTGCACATTTCCTCAGATTCTCTCTGCTCCTGCTTGGAGCCCCTTCACCACTGTGGTCAGCAAGGCTCTCATCAGCCAGGCCATGGAATATGGCATCTCATTTATAGAAATTACTACTTGTTAAAAAATGTGTCCAGTCCCGCGGCTGATTCAAGAAGGTCAGCACATCTGTAAGGTGACAGATTCTGGCAGAACTTACTGCTCCGTCACAGGAACATAGCTTGGAGGGTTATGCCTTAATGTGAGAAACAAAAAAAATGTAATTTTCTGCCCTTGGGGTTCCTTTGTGTTGTTTAGAGGCTGGATTCCTGCATTATATCTGTTCTCTCTAAAATGGTTTTATAGCACGCAATGTTTGCCAGCACAATATTAAACGGTCCCCAGACACTGTTTAAACTCGCTCGTCATGTTTTCTACACTATACCTCACTTTGTAATTACTGCCTCCCATTGCCAATAATTCATGCCCTCCAGAAGGCCCTGTTTAGGTCTGAGTAATAAAATACTGAGAGATTAATATTCAGTTGATGACAGATCATTTAATGCAGCTCTTGACAAAACTCTCCAGCGTCTAGGAAATTGGCAGAACAAGGTTGATGGCTGCTTTCTGGTGTCAATTAGCAACCCAGGGTTAGTTCTCTGAGCTTATTCTCTGGAGTTTAATGGAGCAGACTTCTTTTCAGGCTTCAGTCCACTCAGAGAATTGTATAAGGTGAGTTTAATTCATGTGTATTTGGCATGAAATACCTTAGATTGCAAAAAAAAAAAAAAAGACTTGCTGTTAAAAAGATTACTGTTTTAGCACTGCAGTTAGCAAATTTAAATATTTTAATTTGATTGTGTGCTGATACTCCCAGTGAGAGCAAAAGAGTTTTGCATGCACAGATCCATATCCAGGCTGTGAAGCTGCACAGTGCAGTCTAGATTTTCTCAAAGTCTTGGGGATAATTGCAAACAGCTGTGTATGTTGTTAAGAGCTTGGATGGTTTGCTGTAGTGTTCTCAAAATCATGGTCCTACCAACTTAACTAATAAAACAAAACATCACACCTGCTTCTTTCCCTATACTCCACCTTCCTGCCATCTTGGCAGTACAAAGGAGTTTTAAAATGGGTGTGGATGACAGCTAGTTTACAAATTGATTTCAGTAGGGTGTTTATGTGGGTACATTCCAGCTGAGTAAGAGCACTGGTGAATTGCTTCTGGTAAATGTAGCAGCCACAGTTTTGACTGCATGGATGTCACTCTGCTCCTCTGCCCATTGATTACCAGAACTGACTGAAAGGGACATACCTCTGCTTAACCCACTTCAGTTCTCACTCAGATGTCTTGGTTCCTTTGAAAGGCCACTGATGCTTTAAGGTAAGACATCGCAGTATGCTTACTTGTGGTTTATTACTGGTGGAGTGAAAGAGTGAGAAGTTTTGGTTTTAATCTTGTGAGAAGCGCCAGGGTGAAACCTGCTCCTCTCCACCCCGCAGGTCAGTGGTATTTGTCATCAGGGAAGACCGTTCTGCCAGGGGTTCAACCAAGATGCTCAGCTCCTACTCAGTGTGGGGAGAGAGAAAAGGAAAGCGCAGGGACTTCAGCTATCCAGAGGAGAAAACAAGCTTTGGTTGTGTCCGAAAACTACCTAGGCTAGTATTTCAATCCTTTGCAAGACAGAGTAGGTGCACATGCAATTTTCTAGGTGGCAACACCATCTAAAGCGGGTTTTAACCTCTCACTCCTACCTTTCTCCCGTATTGCTTCCCTCCCTCTGTTGGCAGCACAATGTTTATAGGCTGTGTAATAAACCTGGTCATTGAACTGTAGATGGCTGAAAAGAAATCTTGCGTGAAAAAAGAGCTTTTTTTTGAGCAACAGTTGCCTGATCCTATTTGGAATGACTTGACAAACAACAGAAATGGCACAGCTGAAGGAGGGGACATTGCTATTTCAGAGAGACAGAAGTAAAGGCTGGGGAATGCCTTGAATTAGGAGGTCGTGCTTGCTACTGAACACATTGTGTTATGAACCCCTTCACCCTCATTTGGCATCCAGCATTTGTATACATGAACTGGACAGATCATCTGTCATTTGATAGCTGCATAAATATCTCAGCAGGCTTGTTAACATGCTTTAGTAATAGCTGAACTCTTGGATGCTAATAGGCGCTTGTGGTGCTGTCACTGATCTCCTGAACTGACCATCTTCAGACAGATCACAGAATCACAGAATATCCTGAGCTGGAAGGAACCCATCAGGATCATCGAGTCCAACCCCTGGCCCTGTGCAAGACACACCAAGAGTCACACCATGTACCTGAGAGTGTTGTCCAAATGCTTCTTGAACTCTGTCAGGTTTGGTGCTGTGACCACCTCTCTGGGCATCCTGTTCCAGTGCCCAATCACTGGAAAAACCTTGTCTTGATTTCCAGCCTAAACCTGCCCTGACACAGCTTCATGTTTCCTTGAGTCCTGTCACTGGTCAGGAGAGTGAAGAGATCGATGCCTGCCCCTCCACTTCCCCTCATGAGGATGTTGAAGATGACAATGAGCTCTCCCCTCAGTCTTCTCTTCTCCAGGCTGACCTAGATGGTTACTCAGAGCTATGTTCTTAGTGTCCGTATTCCTCTGGAACTATTTTGATTCAGATGTAATAATCTGAAAAAATTCCTTTCCTTCTCCACTTTCCTGTGGGCATAAGCAAGGTGGAGAAATCCTTGGAAGAATTCATGACTGATTTGGAAGTTTTCCTGTGATTAGAATAAGGACTTCTGTATTTCGTATATGGAGATATTTTTTATGGTTGTATCTTCTTGGGTATGTTGTGAACCTCTGGCTGTCACACAGAGCTTTATTTTCAAAGAAATTAGTGTCTTCAAGAGAAAGCATTGTCATAAACCCTTTTCACCTCTATCTTGCTAATACTTGCTAAAACACTACTATCATAATATTTAGTAAGAAATTATCCTTCATGATTGTTTTCAGCATTTCAAAATCCTAAACCAGCCTTTGCAGTTTAGTGTGATCACAAAGTGCACACTGCATTTGAATCCCGTGAATCAGGCAGGATAGGCACATATCCATCCCTATGCCACTCTGCAGGAAGGTTTGCCAGCACCAATAAAATGGGATAAGCTCATTTGGAACTGAGTGCTTCTTGTAGTTTCCTCACGTAGGTTTTATTGCAGCAGAAGTTGCATAATGTGCAGTGGAAAAATCATGTCTTACACAGCATCTGATGTACAGAACAGTGTACCCAAGCCATGAGTCAGGGCTCCCAGGTGAGGCATGAGTCTATGACGTGCAGGAATATCTTCTACACTATTCCCTTGGGAGCTGCAAAACATTAACCATTTTCTCAGGTCATGTTTAGCTCCCAAAAAGGCACTCAGAATACTAAGTGTATTTACAGAATCGTGTGTACCTTCCCCTACATACCCCATATTTCAGTTCTCTCTGATTTTTTCAGCCATAATCATGTACAAAATAAAACCAATTGGCTAGTATAAGTTCTTTTAAGACTTTTCCTCTATAATACTGTGCAAGGGTTTGAAACAATCACATGAAAATGCCTAGGGAATCCTTCCAGAGTTTACACCCAGCTTATTGCCCTGGGGGACAGTGCTTTAGCCCCTGAGTGTGTGTCATTCCTGCTGAGTAGGTATGATCAGTGCAGTCCAGGATTTATGTGTCTCTCTAAGGGAATTCCAAGCACTGACTGAAAAGGAGTGAATGAAATGTTGGCTACAGATTGTACAAGTAGCTGTACAAGTAAAATACTAAAAGCATGAAGATAAAACCGTTTAAAAGAGAAATTGCACTTGATATGAAATACATTCTGCTTCCAAATGAGAGAGGATGATTTGGGGTAATGTTTTTCCATTTAACCATTGTGTCAGTGAGTTTACATGCTTGTTTTTAAGAAGCAGTTACATGTTCCTTTGGTCGTCATTTCAAAGACAATGTGGCTTAAATTGTGGGGGCCACTCCTGTCAAGATGATCTTGGAGTTGTTTGTTGTCAGAAGTTTCCAGTTCCATAGCAGAATCAGCAGATCAGATTATTGTTTAATAGTGATCAAATAATTCCTTGAGCTGCCTCCTAATCTTTGTACTAAAGTGACTACCAAGACATAATGTGATTTGCTACACATACTCTCTTCTGAGGTGCTTACTTTTTAAATCACTCTGCATGCTTACCCTCCAAATACACCTATAAGCCCAAGATCAAATGTGCACAGCACAATGCAGTGTGCAGTAAATGAAAAACCTCTGAGTGGGAAGCAATGTAGATGAACTGACAGGATGGGATAGTTAGCCTTGCTGAGCAGCAGAGCTAATAATAAAGGTTTTTGTTATTCAGGGCTACATTGGAACAGTGCTGGTGGGGAAACTGCACAACTGTACAGCGTTTTCAGTTTTGTGACTTCGGCAA
Organism: Dasyornis broadbenti; assembly: GCA_013397935.1. Taxonomy (NCBI): domain Eukaryota; kingdom Metazoa; phylum Chordata; class Aves; order Passeriformes; family Dasyornithidae; genus Dasyornis; species Dasyornis broadbenti. Next base: position 880,949 of record VZRN01004772.1, on the reverse strand, counting down.
GATCGATGGGTAGAAATCCTTGGGCTGTAAAAGTTGGTGTTTGCTGTGATGGCCATCTCACTCGGGGGATTTCAGCTGGCACTTCTGCGTGTGCTCTGAGGACACACATTGGAGGCGTTGGCTCAGGGTTAGCAGTTAAGTCTGTGATTCTGGTCCACATTTAGTGTGCACACAGCAGTGGCTGTGCAGCTATCACTGGAGATGCTCGGTATCTCACAAATTGTTTTAGTGTCTTATCCATGCAGTGGCATAGGCTCAATGGACACAGGGTTTTTTGCTGCCTGTCATCTTCATGCTCCACGCTCGCAAAGGTAGCCTAGCGGGCAATACCTGAAAATACCTTCAGAAAATCCCAGTGACCCACTGATCGTTAGTCACAAAAGACAGTCTATAAATTGCCGTCAGGGACTCTCCATCCAGATAACTCGCAGGGTCAGAATTTTCATTTACTGGATCCGGGCTGGCTGAGACGAGGGGAAGTCCCCGCGCGTGTCTCAGCGCGGCGCAGGTCTGACATGCCTGGAAGTCACACGCCGGGACGTGCAGCCCGTGTCCGCGCCGGCACCCACGGCTCCCACGGGTGTTCCCCGGGGAGGATCTGCACACCAGTCTCCGGACACACGGCCAGAGGCCCCGGGAGGCACCGCCGAGCGCTGCCGGGTGACCGGGCTGTGGTGTCCCGGGGCAGGAGGCGAGCGGGTCCGGCAGCGGCGCCTCCCACGCCCGCTCTCCCCTCGGGCTGATGGAGGGGCTGCAGCCGGGGCTGTGCGGGGCCGGGCCGTGTTCCGCGGCCATGGCGGTGCCCGCAGTGTCCCCATGGTGCCCGTAATGTCCCCACGCCGTGCCCGCAGTGTCCCCACGCCGTGCCCGCAGTGTCCCCTGGCGGCGGCGCGCCCGCCCGACCCCGTGGCACCAGAAAGTGAAAGGCTTTCGGTGCCAGGAGGGAGTTTCGGGGCCACGGGAAAAAACTCGACACCGATCCCGAGCTGCACCCAAAGCAGCGGGGCGCGGGAGGGGATTCTGCCTCTCGTCTCTGCTCCGCCTGGATCCGTCCTGCAGTGCTGTGTCCGGCTCTCGGGTCCCCAGCGCAGGGAGGACATGGACCTGTTGGAGCGAATTCAGAGCAGGAACACCAAGGGGATTAGAGGGATGGAGCACATCTCCTATGAGGAAACACTGGGCGAACTGGGATTGTTCAGCCTGGAAGACATGGCTGCTGGGTAACCTAATTGGAACCTTCTGGCACCTGAAGGGAAACTACGAAAAAGATGGAGAGGGACTTCTTACAAGGGCATGAAGTGACAGGACATGGGGGAATGGCTTCAAACTAAAACAAAGTAGGTTTAGATTAGATATTAGGAGGAAGTTCTTTACTGTGAGGGTGGTGAGGCACTGAAATAGTCTGCCCAGAGACGTTGTGGATGCCCCATCCCTGGAGATGCTCAAGGCCAGGTTGAATGGGACTTTGAGCAACCTGTATAGTGGGAGGTGTCCCTGTCCATGGCAGAGGGTTGGAATGAGATGGTCTTTCAAATCCCTTCCACCCCAAGCCATTCCATGATTCTGTGATCCAAGTGCCTCTTCGTGGGGAAGCACCAAGGGAAAGCTCAGGCCAAGCCCTGGTCCACCCTGGCCTACTGGCAGAGGGTCTCCCTGCCAGCAAGGGAGGTTGGCACATCCCTGGGCTGCTGTAAGGAAACCTGCTGTGGGATTTGGGCCAGAGTAACCAAGATTTTATTATTGGATAAAAATAGAAAATGTATAAACCGCCTTCCAGCCTTGCCAATTCAGTCTGACTTTTGGGAATGTGTTGAGCTTTAATGATCTGCTTCTGATGATTCTGCCCAGCTTGCCACAAGCAGCCAAAACCAGCACTGTTACAAGAGAATAAACCTCATTCCAATAGAAATTCCAGCAGCCTTGGTGTGGGTGGACTGAGTATCTGCTTAATGTTGGCTTACCATTAAAGATCCAAACTCCACACACCACACTGCATGCAATGCTGTTTCAAATTAACTAAAATACTAAAATCACATCCAGATGACGCAAAACAGACTTATATTTTAGTGCCAGAAGTATGTAAAGGTCTTGCACAAGCCATGCATAATAACTGCATCTTTTTGGCGCCAGCACTTGTCATTTGCTGACACAGTGCTGAGTTAATCTAAGAAGCAAAACACGTAATGTTTCAAAGAATTGTGCTTGTTGTTTGGAGGATGGGAGAGGAAATGGAAAGGCTACTTGCACTTGGATATTAAGTGTTAATGTGCTGTCCTATCTTTAGTCCATGGGGGAGAAGGAATGGGGCTGCTGTGAGTAAAGTGCATTTGAAAGCTTGTTTCACTTCTGCTTGGTGTTGCCTACTATGCAACCAGCAAATATCTGGTTACTGTCCTTGAGCTGTTCACACAAGCTGATCTGCCAATGATTTGATTGAGAAACACATGCTGGAAATACCACATTTCATAGAAGGAGACTGTGATAGAAACTCTATGTTTGGGTGCTATCTTATTTCTCACTATCCTTACTAGAAATGAAATAGCCCACAGCTTAGTGATTCAGCATTGTGCTGCTCATTGCATGCTCACAGCTTGTGTTGAAGCAGTGGAAGTGTTTTGCGTAACGTGAGTTAAAAGGTCTTCGTATGAACTAGGCATTTCTGGGTTTGAGAGATCAAATTCCATGAAAGAACCAAACCATCTGTTAGAGGATTAATGGAAGACTAGATTGCAAAAACTGAATTTTGCCTTTAGTTGTATCTCTTGAAATCAGGCATCAGTGTCCTTTGTGCTGAAGTCTGTCTTACTAGAGGCAGAAACCTTCATCACTCCCGTTGCCTGTGAAAAGAAATTATTCCACATTATTATTCCACATGATTCCACATTATCTCCCTCTAATTATCTACAGTCCTTAATGCTTCCTTTCACTATCTTCATTCCTGAGTATGTTGACCGTTTTCCTGAAAAAAGTCAAGGGAGTTGCAAGAAACAGTCTTCTTCCATAGACTGCGTATTCTGATCCATGATTTATTAGAAGTGAGGGTATTTCAGGGAAGTATCTCAGAATCATCTTCTGGGAATGTTAATTTCTGAGGGGGGCCTGAAATATTTTTTCACTTTTAATACTTTTCTGTTGTATTTCTGTCTGCAGATTATGTTGCTGTTTATGTCTGTTCCTATTTTAAAAACAGATGAATATATTTTCCTCTGCTTTAAATAGTCTCATAGCTTTTTGGCACAATTTGCCATCTTTACCACCTCAGGATTGTAGGCTATAAACCCCAGAGCCAAACTTCAGTTCCTTGAATCATTCAATCTAATAAGTATTTCTGGCGTGTCTTTGCAGGGGATGTTTGCCATCATTTGTTTTAACTCTGGTTAAACGATGTTCTCTGTTTTGCTGTATTAGGTAAATGGAGATTCACAACAGCGGGGTCAAAGAGAAGAATCCTCTTGCCTCTCTTTGTGAAGAAATGTCTACCTCTGAGCTTTTTATGGAAAACAAATCCAGATTTTGTTTTAGGGTCTGGGAGAATGAGGAACTGCCTGCGCTAAGAGCTCTGGACCATCAAGACCGTCTAAGGAACATGAAGGTGCAGAAGTCCGTGGGAGCTGATGAGATCTATCTGCACATCCTGAAGGAAGTGGTTAAACACACTATCCATTATACTTGAGAAATTGTGGCAGTCCAATCAAGTTCCCACTGGCTGGAAAAGGGGCAACACAATCCCCAATTTTAAAAAAGGGAAGAGCCAGGGGACTAGAGGCCGGTCTGTCTGACCTCTGTGCCTGACAAGATCATGGAGCAGATCCTCCTGGAAACTGTGCTAAAGCACATGGAAAATAAGGTGATTTGCAACAGCCGGCATGGCTTCACTAAGGGCAAATTGTGCCTGACAAATCTGGGATCCACTGCTATGCAGACAGGCTGAGAGAGTGGGGGCTGTTCAGTCTGCACAAGAGAAGGCTTTGGCTCTCACATCCCAGTACCTAAAGGGCGGCTACAAGAGAGCTGGAGAAGGATGTTTTGCAAGGGCAGGTGGTGACAGGACAGGGGGCAATGGCTTTAAACTCGAGTGCTCTGTTCAGTAGAGGAGGAGACTGGTCTCTTCTGCTGCACTGACACTGAGAGGACAAGAAGGAATGGCCTTAAACAGAGACAGGGGAGATCCAGATTAGATATCAGAAAAAAAAAAAAAAAATCACTGTTAGGGTGGTCAGGCATTGGAATAGGTTGCCCAGGGAGGTGGTGGAGTCACCATCCCTGGAGGTGTTCAAGACATATCTGGATCTGGCGCTGGTTGATGTGGTTTAGTGGTTACAGGGCTGGTGCTGGGTGGACTGGATCATCTTGAAGGTCTTGTCCAAACGTGATGATTCTATGAGTCCATGAAAGAAGATAGGATTAGATTAGATACTAGAAAGAAGTTCTTTACTGTGAGGGTGATGAGACACTGGAATAGGTTGCCCAGAGAAGCTGTGGATGCTCCATCCCTAAAAGTGTTCAAGGCCAGGGTGGATGGGGCTCTGAGCAGCCTGGTCTATTGGGAAGCATCCCTGACCAGGGTACGGGGGTTGGAACAAGATGATCTTTAAGGTCCCTTCCAACCCAAACCATTCTATGATTCTATGAACAACTCTTTACTGACCAAAAGCTATGATTTTGGCTTTCTAGCTGTGTGCAACCATCTAAAAACTTCCAGTCAAGAGAAAGGTTCTGATACATAGTAGCAAGAAAATGTCATCTTCTTCTGGGAGGTGAACTAAACTGCAGATGCTCCAATTAAAGCCCAGACTGATCAGAATTTGTTTGAAAGGCTGAAGGACATAACTTTGCTTTGGTTTGTTTCTGAACAGATCGATGAAAAATGAGGTAATAGGAAGCTTTCTGTCTTTTCCAAGGCTTAAGAAGCTGACCTTGAGCTCCATGGGCTGCTCGCTCCTGGTGAAGCCTTGCATTACAAGGGTTTGTTCACCCATGTCCAGTGGGAACAGTTATGTGGCTGTCAGAGTTTATTGAAAACTAAAACTAGGGTTGTAAAACAATAGCAATAGGTTTTTAGTGCCAAAAGTTTGAAACAGACTCTTTAGCTCATTACTTTTTTTTTCCCAAGGTTTTTTTTTCCTGTTTAAAAACAAAACAGTTTTCACTCGTAGTAATGAAATGTTCCACTGAATGAGAATGTGTGAAAGACTACGGATCTCCCAACAAGCTTCATAGGCTGGGCTTCCTGTCCATTTAAAATGGGAAAACTGCCTTGTGTTCAAACTCCTTGGTCCTCACTCATAAATGGGGAATTGAAGCAACTCTTTGTACCATGTCTTTTTTTTTTTCTTGACAGGATTTTAGCACTTCAAAGAATGGCCCATTACTTTGTATTTGTCTGCTGTTTGGTGGCATAAGAAAACCACAAATTTATGTGTGGTTTCTAAGCAGTGTTTTTTACAACGAAGACTGAGAAAAGGTTAACAATGACATATCATGTTTCTCATGTAAGTTTCTCATTGTGTGTAAATTATTCCTAAAAGAGGAACATGTGATAAAATGCAATAACTGCAGCTAATTCAGCACTCAGCAAGCGTGCAAACAAGTGTAATGGAGATGCTTAAGAGCGAGAAGTAATGGAAGATAACCTATATACTTGGGGAGTTCTGCTAAACTCTTGTGTTAATTATCCATGTCACTGCAGGCTGGACATGAGGTGTTGTTGGAATAATTGCTGCCATGCGCTCAGCCTTCCTGGAGAACCTATGGAGCACGTGCTGAGGGCAGCACCACTGGGAAGTGTGACTCAGTTTGGAGGAACTGGTTACACATTAGGTTGAGCTGGGAGTCTTGGGAGCTGCAGGAAAGATAATTGGTTGATAGATGTGCTGGGGGTGTTTCAAGTTTTGTGTTTCAAGTAGGGAGGTCAGGGCCCAGAGTAGGAGGGGAGGCTAGGATAAAGCTAGGGCTGAAAAAGAGCCAGAGAGGGAAAACTGTAGTTTTCTAATTTCTCTCACACTTTACTCTCCATACTTCCAAGTTCTGCTTATCCAGAAAAATAAAATGCAAACGAAATGTTTTATTTCTGTCTTGGCCTTGACCTTCATCTTTCTCTGCCAGAACAGTTCTTGTGACATTGTTGGGATCATCAGACAGATAGTACTGTATTCATTTTATAAGCCTTTACATGTTAAATTTATACAGGTGCGTCTGCTCAGCACCTATCTGTGAACTGTTTGTTATCTGTAGGTTGATTCTCAACTTACTAACCCTGAAGAGTAACCACTGAAGTCGATGATTTACATCTCTTGGACATCAGCGTTATAGTTTGTACCACTATTTAGTCACTGTTAAATTTGACCCATGCAGTTTTTGGAGATGCATATGCCTACTCTGCTTCTGAATTTAGCTCGCTGCACTCTTACTAAGTAAAAGTCTGGAAGGGACAAAAAGAGACCTCCCTCTGAAATTTAATCCAGATCACACATGTGGTGTGGTACGGAACAAGAACCACAGAGTGCTCTGCCAGTCCTAGATCTTATAAAATCTAAACACGCCAATAATCACTGAGGTTATTTTTAAATGTTTAACATGACTCTCCAAGGCACATACACATTTAACATCTGTATCTCTTTAAAGAGTTATTTATTCTAATATATCACAGCTCTGGCAGTAATTTTGTGTTAATTGCTCAGAACAGGCTGAACTTTGGAGGGTTATAAATTTAAGTATGACATGTACTGTGGGCTTGTTTTTGGGTTTTCTTTTTTCCAAATTTACATATACTGAATAGCCAACTAACCTGACATCACTGGGAGCTCAGGATAGTTGGTGTCTGTCCATTCCACTCCACAAGTGTGGATTTATTGCCATGAGTCATAGAAGTAGAATTACCTTTTCATGAGGTTGGAGTGATCTGTCTTTCCATATAAGATGCTTCTATGGTAATGTTGATCATGTTACTAGGGTGATGCAAAAACATTAACCAAGTGTTTTACACAGAATTCATTTTAAAGGAAACTAGGCAATAACTTCAGTTCCCTTACTAATGTATACGCTTATCCATACTTAGAAATACTCTTTAGTATTTTAGTCCAAGCACTAAAGCACTTAGTGGCACTTAAATCCCCAAAAAGATTTAAGCCATAATTCCAACTCTCTGCTGCCTACCCCTGAATTTCTGTTCTGTTTCTGCCCATGCACAAACATCAGGATTCATCACTTGCATTTTTGTTCTGTGTGGTTGCACACACCCATAGCTGTAGGAATGTGCTCGGAGTGGGAATCTGCCTGCCTGTCTGACCATCAGGATCTAACTTGACTTTTATTTTGACCACACACACATTTCATGGAACCATAGAATGTTTTGTATTGGAAGGAACCTTAAAGACAACCTGGTTCCAGTCCCCCAAGAATGGACAGGGATACCTTCCACTAGACCAGGCTGCTGAAGGACTCAGCCAGCCTGGCCTTGAACACTTCCAGGGAGGGGCATGGAGCTACGCCATGGGAGCTGTGTGTTTATTTAGAAGGCGTGCTTAAAAAATTCACACTTCAATGGTTTTTCCATGTTGACTATGTAGATGGCACACGGCAGTGTGGGGGCTGTGGGTCTCAAAATCTCTCTTTAAAACTCAAGGTTCTTTATCAACACTAATAGGGTGTTTTTTTGGTAGGATGTCTTGTCCAGCCCCTGCATTCATATCCTTCTTTCATTTGCATGCACAGGAGTAGAACACTAATGCTTTACTACTTAAGGAGCAGTCTGGAATGCCAGACATAACTGGATAGACTCTCAGCAGCTACAACACTGATTAAATGTCTGTGAGCAGTAGAACTAGAGGCTTGGCAAAGAGAATAGGATCCTACAGTGCATTCGGTGTCTGTGAATACTCCAAGTGGAGGGGTCAGTTATGAAATAATTTAATTTTTTCTGCTTTTGCTTGTGACAGGTGAGCTTTCAGAGGGAATCCCTTTTCCAGGATATAATATTTGCATTGCTGTTTCTGAGCTAGTAGTGTCCAGAGTGATCTTTCCTGTGCTTTAGGAAATCGTTAAACAACTGTCCCAACGATTGTGAACGCTGGTAGGGCACTGTACAACCAATTTGGACAATGAGACAATGAAATGCACCTTAAAGAGCCTGAAAAAACCCTCTGAATGCCTTTAAATGATGGCACTGTGTTTTTGGGAACAGATAGAAAATGGTCGTCTGTCTGTGTTCAGTGTCTGTCTTCTCTGATGCACTAATTGCTGTCCATAGAAAGTGTACTAAGTTTGTGTGGCCAGGTTTTGGTAGCATTTCCTCCTTTTAAACAAGTGTTTGTGCAATTTAATATTTGCTGTAGATTCCTGTAGAATAGTTTCCCTTCTCTTTAAGGGAACTATTTTGCTGTGTGCTATAAACCAGTTTTGTAACATTCTGTTTATTTCAGTATTGACTCCTAGAAAGATGGGAAGTGTCAGTGTACAGAGGGTAGGAGGGTAAAAATTACTTTGAGGAAACTCAGATAAAAGTAACGACAGATAAATGTAAAATAGAGTGCATCTTGGTGCATTTTCCTAGGTGCACAGAGGCATGGTATTACTTGAAAAGCGGGTAATTTTTAAAAATTAATCTCTTTTCTTTTGTTACTAATTTTAAGGATTTCTTTATTTGAACCCAGTATCGGTAAGCCCTTCAGAATTAGCACAGATAGCTGGTTGCTCTAGTCACCCTTTCCTCTATCCATAGATAATTTTACTGCCAGCAGGGGAATGTGGTTTGGCCAAGCCCAGACATTAAAAAAAAAAAAAAAAGACATTCCCACACACCCATGCACAAACAAACAAACAAACAAAATAGAACATTTGCTTCTAAACACGAAATGCAAACAATTGAATACACGAAGTTTCTTTTATTTTCTCTTGGCTTCTGCAATTAGTATGCACAAGTAATTTTTCCAAGTCTATTTCTACGGTCATGAGGAATGAGGATCTCACACCATCAGATCTGGGGCTTGGAGAATGTGTGATAAACCCATGGGAGTTAGCTCCAAGTGTGGGAGTAACAAGCCCTGTGTGATCCAGGTTTGATGGTTGTAGTAGACTAAAATAAGAGGGGAAGTTCTCACCATGCCAACATCAGAGGGCTGTGCTTCTCCAAGCCAGATGAGAAGTGATCCCTGGTTTTTGCCAATGAGAGGTAGCTGCACTTTATTCAGCAGAGAGACTATTGTCTTCTCAGTTTTTCCCAACTAATTTATCCTCTTCTCATCTCAGCTCTCAACCAAGCAATTGCCAGTGGATCGAGAGCTTGGACTGTGGTAGTGGTATAGGCAACAGCATCCAAGGTACACGTGCTCTTCCCTCACAGTGAAGTGTGTTCTGGGTGTCCAGGAGAACTCTGACCGAACTATTTAGGTTGTACTGGAGGGCAATTCTGCACCCAAAATAAATCCTTTGGAGGCACGAGAATTGGCCAAATGTACATTTTCCACTTACATTATGAAAAAGCCTGTAACTGTACTGTAACCTGGGTAACTGATGTTCCATTTATTTTATTCAGGGGATTCTTTTTTCTTTTAATGCATATTTGATTCGTAGACTGTTTACACTCGTGGTGTCAATACTGCTGTTAAAGATAAAAAGTTTAAAACATATAAACAACATAAAACTCCCCACCCAAACCCCCAAACTCAAACAAACAGACACAAACTCCCCCAACAGTAACCGAAAAGTATGTTTTCCAAAACACTGTATGTTTTCCTGGGGTTGAGTGAAGTACCATTTATTCCTGGTGTGTTGGATGGTTTCTCTTGACTGTAAGTGGTAATCACATGCCAATAAAATTTACTCTTCTGTTCAGGAGCTTTGTAGTGACTTAACACAATTTGTGAATGTTCGTAAGGCATGTTCTAAAGACCTAGTCTTCAGAAGAAAGGGATTTTATTTTTCTTGGGATGAAAGAAGGGCAGAATGAATGGTATTGGTTATTATTCCTGTCTTTCAGATGGAGGAATTGAGGTATTTGATAGGTTGTGTATTTAGGTCACACAGCATAGCAGGAATTAAAATCTGATAATTAGATGTGTAATGGCTCTTTAAATGCCACAGAAAATCCTGGAGTAGCTGACAGACTCTAAAACTCCAAACGTGATTGAGGATGATGAAGACCCCATAGCAGGGACATTCAGGAGACGGCACTTAGGGCAGAAGCCTGTCAGAGAGAAGCTGGGGCAACAGAGTAGCTAAAGGAACTGAAAAGAATACTAAATCATCCTGCAGATGTAATAGCAATAATTAACCTGTTAGAAAATCTAATGAGACCTGATGATCACAGTACAAAAGGAACTTTCAGAGACCTGAGAAGCTGAAGAAATAGAGGTCATTCCCCAGCCAGAACCCTTTCCAGGGCAGGGCAAAGGGAAGCAAACAAGCAGGGGATCTGTGTGAAACTGAAGTGACTATGGGTTGAGTTTTAGAGAAGAATCAACGCTAACCAAATGAGTTTTCAGTAAAATGCTCAAACAAAACAGAAAGAGAAATTGCTGAAATACTAAAAGTAATGCGTAACTCTCTCACTGTCACTCTGGCTTAATCTTTCTTGGTACCCAAGGACTGGAGTGTGGCAAATATATCACCAAACTTTTTGAAAGGTTCCAAGAGAATCCAAGGAACTATAGGCCTGTAATATGAGCAGGCAAATAATTGGGAATTAAGATAAAAGAACTATCAATCATTAGGTACCTAGATAAAAACAGTCTACTTGAAGAGAGTCAGAATGCATTTTGTAAAATTAAATTCCATCTTACAGACACATCTGGAGTTCTTGAAAAGGGTTGGCAGATGTGTGGATCAGGGAGGTTCAGCAGGTGTATTTTATGACACCTCTAAAAAGATTTTTAGTAAATTTCCTCAACAAGTAATTTTTTAAAGAAACAGAATAGTTATGAATAGAGAAAATGCATATGTGTGCATAAAGACTTGATTTAAAGGTAGAAAAGAGAGCAAAGCTAAGCTGTGAACTCTCCCTTTGGGGCAGGCCATCCCATGATGTTCCACAACAACCTTTACTGGGACTTGCACAGCTCAGCACTTTCATAGAAGATCTGGTAAGAGCGTGAGTATTGTAGCAAGAAGGTTGATGACGGTACAATTTCACTCAGGACAGACAGGAGAAAGGCAGTTTCAGAAGACTGGCAGGAAGACTTCATATTTACATTTTGGAAATTAAAACGGCAGATAAAATTCAATGTAAGTAAACACAAGGTAGTGTAGATGGGAAAAATCAAACCTGGCATCATATATGAAATGTTGGACTTGAGTTTACCACTGCTTCTCAGGAAGGAGATCTTGGGATTATGATAGATGGCTGCACTATGTGAGACAATGCTTGGCAGTCATGAAAACTGCAAACCTCATTTTGGGAGTTCTTAGGAAAGCGACAGGGAACATCAAGATCCTTCTGTAGCAATCCATGGCTTGACCACAACTTGAATACTACATGTAGTTATGGTTCTTTTATGTTAAAGGGTGAGGAAAGGGTTAGGGAAAGTGTTTCATTTATCTTAGGAAAAGCCACAATTTTCTGAGAAAAATTGGGGAACAGGAATAATCAAGGATGTAAAATGGCTGCCAAAAAGAAAAAGAAAAAAAAAAAAATTAAAAAAAGACTGCATAGGCTAGGATAAGCAGAGTTGCTGGGAACAGGGTCAAACAAAAAGGAACTGTTCTATTCTTCTGAGTGGTGATCGTCCTATGCAACTTGCTCTTGCTGCCAAAAGTTATTGCAGATGCTGGTACTGTGGATGAGAAACTGGTCAAACCCTTGACAGAAAGATTTGTGGAAGGGTACTACCTAAGGGATTCATGGAAAGCTTGTGTGACTCAGCAGCTGAAAATAGTTGGTGTGGGAAAGCACCCAGGGGAAGCATACTTGCCCTGTTCTTGTTCTTCCTTGGACAGCTGCTTTTGATCAGAGCTGGAGAAAGAGAACTGGGCTGGGTGGGCCCTGGGAGTGAGCTGGGGGAGCTGTTCAGCTGGAATGCAGGCAGCTACGTGACGTGCTAACCTGGGCAACAGAACGAGACCCGAGCTGGCTCTCAGTGAGCCACCTCAGATGCCAGCAGCAGCCTGAGCTCCGGCTGCACGGAGAGCTCATCCTCCCGGTGGCATCAATCAGCCTGTGCTGAGATTCTTGCTGTCATCACTGGGATGTTCCCAGCACTGAGCTGGCTTTTATAAAATATTGCTATTCCACACTGCTATTTGCTGCGTGGGCATTCCCACTGAGTGGTCATGGTTGTGCACCAATTATTTCGGGGGAGTCTACAAATATAAAGATGCTAAATTCTCTAAAGGAGAAAAGTATTCTAGCTTTAACTCTCAGTTTGTTACCGTTTTCTGTTTATTCATTTCATAGATCTAATAATTTTTTCCTGAGTGTCAGCTCTAGTACACTTCAACTGGGATCTGAAAATCATTAGGTTGGGGGTTTTTTGGTTCATGGATCACTGTCAGCAATAGTAAAGATTTGCAGCCAGAACTGATGCTGTATTAAGAATAGGTTCCAGTGTATTCTCTTTTTAACTGTGATGGCTTTGAAGATCTAATAGCACTGAAAATTAGCAAATAACTATTTTTATCCCTAGAGTCAGCGGTTCTGACTCAGTGTCCATTAAGGAAATGAATTTTAAACAACAGGATTTAAAAAAAAATATCATCACTCAGTATCTTAGCTATGCTTAAAAAGAAATGGTATCTATTATAGAAATGAAAGTATTATATTGGTGTAATTACAAACTAAAGAAGACTGTTACTAGGTAATTTTGTTAATTAACACAATTGCACACTTAATCTCGCGGTGATTCTCAGGGTCTCCAGCTGGGGGCACTGGGCAAACACGGAAACGTGGCAATGCCCAGCGTGGGTGAGACCCGTGCCTAGACCAGTACTCTGCTGAAGGGGAGGAGGCAGGGAAACCAAAACTACCAAGGAAAATGGATGTAAGATACAGTCATCATCCTGGATTTGATAATTTCCTAGGATGAAGTAGATTTTGTTTTCAAAACTCCTTTGCTACTGATAAACAACCGTACTCTTTTGTTTTCATTACCCATAAATCATCTTGTTTCTTTTGCAAAACTATCCCTTTAATCAATAGCTTCAAATCCTAATGATCCCAGGTAGAAAAGTTATTGTAAATTTAAATTTGTTGTCATTCAGTTTCATTGAACATTTCCAGCCTTGTATGAATCATTGTCTCTACCTATCTTCAATATTGCTATTTATTCACTTGCATCAGGGAAAGAGCTAGAAAAGAAATAGAAGATGCTTCTTGTCAATGTACACTGTAAGGCCCAACATGCTAAAAGGTCTACATGGGCCTGTAAACACAGATTTAGCATCTAGAACAAGACCTGAGGAGAAGTTATGGTATATAATTGCTCAAGGAATACCAGTTATTCCATTAGGAGTATGTCAGAGACCAATGGTTGTTTCATGATTTCAACTCTATTTAAAAAAATATTATAAAATACCACTTCAGGAATTCATAGCCCTAAATATGTTGATAAGGTTTTCTAAACCAGGCCAGGCAGATGATTTTGAAATCTACCAATTTAGTGTTGAGCTGGGTATTCAAAAGCAAAGTTTGATAGCAGCTATATGAGAATGCATGAAAGGGTGAATGTACCTATGGGGACTGCACAACTGTAAACGGATGGACCAATAAGGAAAGTATTCAGCATTGCCAAGCTCATAGTAGCCTGGATCTTCCTTCCAGATGGTATTTTTAACTGGATTTTGCAAGAGAGCAATGGATTTCCTGATCCCTGGAGCTCCTGGCCTTCTAGCTGGCCTCTGTATTACAAGTTATGACTGCTTGCAAGGGATTGAAGCCAAAAGGTTTTGTCTGCATCACCGGCTGTCAAAACACAGGGACTTCTGTCTGGGTGTGTAGATACTTAGTTTTGGAAAAGCAGGAGGGAACATTTTGTTCATCTTTCCTCATGTTTCTCCCCAGACACACCAGCACACAGACACAGAGGGGGAAATAAACCACAAAGCCCTAATCATGCCGTACTTCTTTAGTATCTTTCATGTAATTATAGAAAGCAATCTAGAAATATTAAAGCTTCACAGCAGCAAAAGCATTAAACTCATTAGGGAATCAGGAAATTGAAATAACTATCAGCTGGTTGGTAGCAAGGTTAGGAAAGTTTTAGGAGTTCTATTTTCCATTCCTTTACTCTAAGCTCTAGGCCACAAATAAGAAGGTAGCCTGGAATTCACAATCAACCTTGCAATAACAAAATTTTGTTTATACCTTGACAAGCAGTGAACAGTACCAGTTGCACTTTATAAGACACTTATTGTTACAAACCTGTAAAGTGTGTTTGCTTTTAATATCTTGGCGTCATTTTAAGAAAATGAAGTTGCTCCTGGATCTTGAAACTTAAAATGAATTAAATGACACGTGAATGAATATATATTAACTCTTTTTTATTAAAGTATCAAAACAAACTTGAGAATAGAAAACAAACTGCTTTTTAATGCATTTTAAGGGTTCTCCTGAATAAAGTATACTTTAAGAAAACTCATGCAACATACCATTTCTTTCTAGCTGTTAAAGCACTCTTTACCTGGGCACAGTCAAGTGACCTCGGGTACCATCATTTCCAGAGCAGCGTGCAGGAGCACGCACACACACACACACACACACATACAAAAGCAATACAGGGCAGCTATGACTGCACAGGTAAAGAAATAAAAATAGATTATCTTCTGACAACAGTAGTGGTACCATATTAACATTTGGCATGCCGAGTAAATAAGATCAAGCAACAAAAGCATGACGCCTGCGTCATCGGTGATATGGTTAAAAGCAACCATACAAATTCCCTAAGGGAGACACATGAATTCTGTCATTATAGTCTTTGTGGGAACAGTTTATAACCAATGATGAGACAAACAGCTTCGTCTGCTGGTATTTGAGAGGCAAAAAGCAAGGCCAAGGTGTGTGATACCGGGATGATGCCTTGGTTTTGTATTTCCACATTACAGAAGCCAAATGATGAACATTGTTTGACAAGTTTATTGTAACACACTTTGTGTATATTTGTTGTCTGGTAAACAGCTGGCCCAATTACTTGTAGAACTTGTCTTTAAGCCAGAGAAGTTGCCACAGAGGCTCAAAACTCTGCTTACATGGCGTGAACAAAACTCTCACTGAAGTCAACGGAACTTCCCTCCAAGACACGGAAAGATAATGGATTCTTAGGACAGAATTGGACCTGGTATGTCATCTTTGTAATACATTCATTTTTCAGATACATGAAGTACATATCTTTAACATGTGATATAGGACATTACAATATATCCAGATCTTAGGAATAGGTACTAAGTAGTTCTGTTGCAGAATATAACAATCATATAAGGATCAGGTACAATTTGTGATGGAGTCATGCGAGACTTGCAGGTTAAGAAGCTCATGGCTGAGGTATCTTTAATTTAGCCTTTAGAACAAATACACAATTTCAACACTGCGGAACTGGTGTGAAATATTATGCACTGAAAGCTCCACTTGTATTCTGCATTGTTTAAATTGTGACATGGAACAGTCAGACACCACTGATGAAGATACAGAATTTTGGGAGGTGCAATATCTGCACCCAATCATTCAAGACACTCAGTGTCTCATCTTCAAAAAAGATGAAGGATGAGTGTTTTCAACAGTGTTGTGTCAAATACAACTGGTGAAGTTTAGGAATATATAATATTAAACACCAAGAGATAAAAGTAAAAAGACAGCGCAACACTGGTGTTTTCATCTTTATCTTGCTCGCAGTGTTTATTAACTCTACTCATGATGATATCAGTGATAAATAAGGATAATATTTTCTTTTACAAAAAATTGTAAGGGTATATTTTATAGAAATAAACAATCTGAGAATTTCACAGAAACATCAGAATTTAAACACTCATAGCTCCAACTGTTTTGTCCAGCAGCTCTTCTACCAGTTCAAAAACATCCAAGGTTAGTATTTAATAAAAAATAAAAACAATTATTCGCTACCTCAAAACTCTTGCCTCCTTTAGTTTCTAAGTAACACGTCTGATTGACTGCAGTTGCCACTCAAATGTAAAAAAAAAGTAGCTGCAATCATAATTTTTCCCTCTGAATCACCTGGTAAAAGGAAGTAATCCTTACCAGGATGGAAAAACCTTTGTCAAGCTCTTATGCCTGTAAGAGCTATCTGCATGAGCAGACCCACTGAAATCCATGGAACCTCTTCTGTGACTGAGGGGTAATAGCATGAATTAAGGCTTATAGGATTAGATCCTAGATGACTTTAAAGAAAAATGAAAGCTCTCAAGGTTCAGGAGTCTGGGATTCAGTCCTGCAGTTCTTTACTTGAGCAAAAGCTCTATCAATACCCCTGCACAGTTAGTTTCCTCTTTCCAGTGAGTCCAATTCACCAAGTCACTAAGTGGTAGTACAAGCTTCTCTTCAACAATTCAAGGGAAAATTGTAGTCCCCAAGGGATAGATCTGGGGTGATAGCTCATAAAATACAAGCTAGGCTACATATATGTTTTGCAAGAAACATTTCTTTGTCACACTTACTAGACTCTTCAAATTCAGTCACTGAGATGAGTCACAGAAAAAACCCACGAGTGTTGTGAAAAAAATGACAAAGCTTAGTTGGAACTACAGGGGGTTTTTCGTGTGTGTGTTAGGTTAGAATGCAACATTACACATCAGTACATTCTGCCAGAAAACATCCTCCTGGAAACTTCAAAAACACTCAGTCTTCTTTCCCTACCAGCAACAAGGAAAAGTAGTGTCCATCCAGCACAGCTGTCTGTACCACGTGCATCACTGGAAGTCATAGTGTTCTAGCACAAACCTCATGAGTGCAGATACTGTATACTAGCAGAGAGCTAAAACTTCGGAAGCTGTTGTCTGTAGCTCCTAGGAACAGCAAGTATGACAGGTGCAAACCCTATATTTGAGGCAGAAGGCTCTTCAATTTGATTGAGACCAGATCTTCCAAGGGCAAGAATCGCTGTCAAGCCAAAATGATTCTTTCCGCTTACGAAAGCAATCTGCCCTTCCTAAAGGCTCTTGACTAATAGAATCCTACACATTATGTCAGACTCCCCCATGGATTCTGGTAGCTGTTAAAAACATTTTAAATATTTCCACGTTTGCCATATTACTTAACCTTGTAATGTGCCTTCTTTGATCTGTTGAATAAAAAGATTTCTTTCATCTTCAGGTGTCCTTCCGTTCTGTGCCCGGACTATACAGGTGGGCCTGTGCAGGTTTAGCATGTATATCAAATGCTGCTTCTCGTTCTTCAGCTCCTCGATCTGGGCTTTCAATTCCGCATTGATCGTTTCCAGCTTCTCCGATTCCTGGCACAAAGTACAGACACAACTTTTACACTGAGAAGTTCAAATAGTCTGTTGCAGTGTTTATCTGACAGCTGTGGTCTTTTATTGGTGGGAAGGCACATGGCTGGCAGAGAAAGGAATCTTAGTGTGCAGTAATGATGAAACTCTACATCCCGGAGTCAGTAATAGTCTGAAAACCAGATTGACAGTTACCTCCTTTGGCCTCTAGAGAATGTAATGAAAGTTGAAAAGCCAGATTCAGACTTGTATTCACTTGCAGCGACAGAGACCCAAAGCATTACTGCTATCTTCTGCAAAATTATTCTGAGCTTTTTTTGATCAAAAATTGACCCAAAATTATCCATGCTGCTTCTTGACTGCCTGGAACATCATGTCACATAACTGTAAACCCATGTTAAGCTAACAAAGTCCAAACACAGTGTTTTCTCCCTGTCTCTAGATATAGGAATATACAGGCCTGTATACCTGGTGCTGCTGTAATATAGTTATATAACACAGCACAGGAGGTGAAGATGTGACTGGGGTTCTAGGACAGAGAATTCAAGCTACCATACCACTCTGTTCATAAAATCAGAAACTACTTGTAGGTGTTTGCAGGCTCTTCACAGTGAATATTTTATGAAATATTGTTTTACTTTTTTAGTGTTCAGTGTACACATTCAAATTAACATTAACCCCATGGAAAAGACTGGTCACTGAAACAGTAATCTCTTTTCACTCCTATTGTGCTTTCACTTTATTCCAGTTTCAACCAGGTTTGGATTCAATAGATGGCATCTTTATTTTTTTATAACTAATGCTTTGAAGGACTTACAGAGTTTTGGGTGACATCTTTCCATATTTCCTACTATGAGAGTACCCTATGCGATCTGTTTGGATCCCGGCAGGAAGACACATTAAGAACAATTCTAGCCAGTCACTTACTTTTTGCAAACATTCTGTTTTTTCCTTCTTTTTGTTTCGGCACTTTGCCGCAGCAATTTTATTCCTTTCCCTTCTCCTTTTTTTTCTTTCATCCTCTTCAGGAGAAAACTGTCCCATGAAAACAGAAACACACAATCCATTAGATGCTGTAAACACGAGACCTGTATTTTGATAATTTCTGGATTTTTAAAATCAGCATGGATAATGCTGTCACGTGCTCACATCATGAGTTACATAAAAATGTGATTCTGACCTTGTTTGCCATACAGTAGAAGGGCAGTAATTTCTCTAGAATTGTCAATAAAAACCTGACTGGAATTGGGTTGTATGTAATCTATATAATGGCTCATTTTAAACCAGTGGTACTCAAAAGACTTGCTGGAGGTCTCCCAGGCTGACTCCCACACCTCCATCTCTCCTCCATTTCCCAGGAAGGAAAAGGAGGAAGGGCACAGGGAGCTGAGTAGAGGATGTGTCATGGGTGAGGCAGCGAGAGTGAGTGAATTAAAGGCAGCACAAAAAAGGGAATATTAACACACTTCCTTTTGCTTCCTGTGGAGGCTCAGACCAAGGTGTAACTCTTTCCTTAACTGAAGCTATTTCTCCACTTGCAAAGACTAATGTTTTTCATGGATAGCATTATCTTTAAGCAAAAATACAGTGTAAACATAGCAGGTCCAAGTCTTAGTCTAACCCCCATGGAGTTCTGCTGGATTGTCCTCAGGGAAACAGAACTCCAGCAGTGACTTATTCCCAGTTCAACCACCACTAGGCAGAGAAACCAGATAAGCACTTGCTCTAATCACTATAAAACATGTAGTCCATAATCGAAAATTAAATATCCAACCATGAGAAATATCAGGGGGTGTCCCTGAAGAACTCAACAGAGAGCCAAGCAGCTGGCTTAAAGGAAACAAATATGGTACAGAGGGTTGTCTGTAGTTGATACAATTACTGGTCTTGTGGCAAAACCTTGTTAGAGAATTAATCATTCACACCAAGACTCTGTTTAAAGAGCCCTACCTCAGTTTTCATCACTGATGTTTCAACTGGCCTTTCAGAAACAGTCACCGTGTCCAATGTGGAAGACATCCTGTGGAACTGACGCTTGTTCTGAATGGCAAACCTCAGTTCCTCCTTCACCAGTGGGGTTAAATTTGTGAAATCATCAAACCCCAGTGACCCTGCAGGGGACAAAGTGGGAACAATTGCGGAGGCGCTGACTTCTAATGCAGATACCTGGCCTGAGTGTTGGACCATCATTTTGCTGAAAGATAAAAAGAGATAATAATAATAGTCTTTCAACAACTTTAGAAAGGCAAATATCTCTTAGAGGTATATGTCATACTGTAAATAATACTGTAGTTCTTACATTGCTTCAGTCCCCATTCCTAGTCTAGCCCAACCTTTCACTAGAGACAAGCAGTTTAGAATTTAGACACTCAAAAAACCTTCAACTTTATGTTAACTCAAAGTTAGTATTTAAAAGGAGGAATAGTATGAGCACATGACATGATTTCTAGGTCTTTCTTAAACGTGTTATTAAAAAAAAAATTGTGTGCAAGTATGTATACTGTCAAGTTTTAAACTGATTATGTGTGGTAAATGAGAGCTGAGTGAATAGGAGAAGAAAGAAAGAACAAAAATCAGAAAGCAAATAAGTAGTATTATTATTTAAAGCATAGAAGGAGAGTAAGAGTATCTTCACCTTCAGAGCTATATCACCACAAATTCCAGCTTCTAATGGACAGAGCATACCTTGATATCAGCTACACTTATTTCAATGAGTTCTACTAGAAGCTGAAGCTTGCTAACCACAACAGGATCTGTCAGAAAATGATCACACTCAGTTTTACATACAGTTGTAGATCTGGCTATAAACTCCTGAGAAATAGTTAATGATAAGAGCCGGCACAAAGGCAAAAGTCTATACATGCTCTGGGCCTCCACAGCACAGGCTGAGTTGGAGCAATTGACTCATGAAAAATGTGAAGCCATTTGTTTCATTCCTTTGCTCTTGTAAAATTCAAAACTGTCCTTATGTGCCCTCTACAAGAGGCTTGAAATTCTTAAATATTTATGGCTGGATCTTCTGCTGACATAAAACAGTGTGATTGAAGAGACTTTAGGGGAATTATGCAAATGTAAACCCATGGAGAAACCTCATTTCTAGTAGATTTCTGAAGAAAATGAACATATCCAACAGTGCTCTCTACTTTTCTCTTTCTAGTCATTCTTTTTTTTTTTTTTTTTGACTTTTTTTAAGGGANTTATTTTTTTTTTTTTTTTTTTTAGACTATTTTGAAGGGAGAGAGGCCCCTATGTGCTTTGTGAAAACTGGTGGCTCCACTGCGGAAGAAAAAGGCAAAACTCAGCAGTCAGTCATCCAGACACAGTGGGCTAGCTGATGCACACATCCCTGCAAGTCACAGTCCATATCTCACCCAGCAGAGGTGAGATAAGAGGTCTGGAAGAAAACTGAGCACCTTTTGTGTGTGGTCCAAGGGAAAAAAGGTGCAAATCCACAGGAACACAGATTGCAATATTTCCCTTGTTCATAAAGCAACTTGTGTTAAATTGGATTTTACTGTGTTGGTTTTCCAGCTTTCTTTGGCGTGTAGAATTTTTTTGTTGTTGTTGTTTGGTTTTAGTTTTTTTTAAAAGCTGTATGGATAATTAGAGTATGTGTTATCTACTCTGGATTAGAACCACAATAATTACAGAAAAGTCAATTGTAATTAAGTTAGTGCAGGTAAGCAAACAGTTGCCTTGGGGTAGCAGTGTGGGTAAGATAGATTTCCACATGGTCAATCCAGAATTGAACGGTTCCCTCCACGTTACTTCTAGAACCGAGCAAGAAATGTTTGGGGTCATATGTCTTGACAAGAAGATAGAATTTGCTCAGAGATATCTAAAAATACACTGTAAATCCACACTGGTGCAAATGAGAATAGAACCTGGTTCATCGCTAAGCGAGGTAAACATAAAAATCATAGAAGAGTGAATTGCCTGTTGCTGGAAAATACCATCTACAACTGCAGACTCTTCCTCACTTGTTCCTCACCCAGTCACCACAGAAGGGCTGAACATTTCCCAGAGTCTGGGGGTGAAATCCTGGCACCAGTGAAATCAAGAGGACTTTTTCTGTTGACCTCAATGGAGCCAGGATTTCACCCGTAGTTATTCAAGATGGGGAAATTATTAGGAACAATTTGTTATTCAGAAAGACCTTGGGAAATTTATGTAATTCTCTTCAGAAAGCCCCTGCTCATGAGTCACAGTTAAAGTACTGATACAGTTTAATCCTATAATCTCAGAAAGCTAGCAGTTACTCTTTTCCAGCATCAGAAATGGCTCTATTAATTTCCAACTGAAGTCCTCCCAGTATTATTTACCATTTACCGATGTTCAACCATGCAACTAATTTAAACAGGCTAATTCCAGATGACACTGAACCCCTCATTGCTAGCAGAAATTTCAGTGATTTCCACTGACGCAGTCTCCTTGAATGCTGGTGATGGCTTCATTCAATAAAGTTAATTCTGTATAATTGAATCTCTTAAATTAACAGTAAAACTGTTTTTCTGGCCTCCAAAATAATAAGTTGGGCTAATAGTTTTTGAGCTCTGGTGGTTTATTCAATTATTTTAAAGTTTAGGTGAACTTATAATTAAGGTCAGCAGCAGCACCAGAAGAAACCAAGAATGTGCCTGAGAAATTGTATTAATTGTGCATTTCTAGTAGTTAGTGCTAAGTGTACCACAAGCACCACAAAATCCTGCTATAATGGCTTCAGGTCCTCTCACCCATCTGTCACTGGTGTGAAAAAGAGGAGTGCTCAGGTGCCCAGAGCAGGAGAAAATGTCCTTGACTGTAGGAACTGGCTGGTCTCCTGCCCGGACAGCTCACTGCCCTCCCAGCCATCCTGAAAGGCTCCTCTAATTGCTCACACTTTCGGGGAGGGAAGGCCTGCCCGGGGCTGGGGCTTCTGTAAGGATTTCTGCTGTGAGCTGAGTCCCATTTTGCAGAGCTGTTTGCCACCGGTTTGCTTTCCTGGAGCTCTTCTGAACAGTGCCTGTTAGGGCAGCTTCCTGTCTGCCTCTGGGATTGTTAGGAGCCACCACCACACAAATGACAGAAATAAACAGCCTTATGTCAAAGCTCCTCAGTAAACTGAACAGATTTTCCTTTTTCATAACAACATGGTAGATGTTTTCCAATTTCTGCAGAACAAATCTGCTTTTAGAAATGTTGTACAAATAGGAAAATTAGATTCTACTATTTTAAAAAATGCAACAAGTTGCCCTTCCTTGTCCCAATATTGGTACAAATTGTCCCTCTGTCTATAAGCCATCCAGAGCACTATCTTATTTCCTCTGGGTTTGTAAAGGCTGGGGAAACAGCAGGAATAAGAGTATCAAGCCTCAAAGTGCGACCATCGTGGCCTTTCTGATACAATCTCTGTTTACTTTATTAGACCATGCACGTGGACCTGTTCTGGATTTACTACCACTGGAGATGCTGAACACTTCACAGACCTGCACTGTTAGCGGCACAGCTTGTTCCCGGGGTG
Organism: Dasyornis broadbenti; assembly: GCA_013397935.1. Classification (NCBI taxonomy): domain Eukaryota; kingdom Metazoa; phylum Chordata; class Aves; order Passeriformes; family Dasyornithidae; genus Dasyornis; species Dasyornis broadbenti. The sequence goes on along the minus strand of VZRN01004772.1, from coordinate 858,065 downwards.
AGTTAATGCTTTGTTACTTTGTCCTTACTTTTGAAATTCTCCAAGTGAAGAGTTTTACTATTCATGGCACCCTCCCAATTCAGGTAGGTTGAAACAACTCTATTCATTCGTTCTCCCCCTGCTTTTTTTTTGTTGTTTTGCTGATGATTCATTTCATCTACCGTGAGCTTTTGCATCTCATCTGTCAAGATTTTAAAAACGGAACATGCTTTCTACCTGTGCACTTCTATTATTTAAAGATATTCTTGTTTAATATTAATATTGAAAGTGACTACTTTCAGTTTTTTCTTGCTTAACAGCAGATGGCTGACTGTGCTTCTTGGTTTTATTTCTTCATACAAATTCCTTTTCCTCTAGTGCTGATGCAATAAACCCCGATAACCACTGAGGTTAATCTTAAACAGCATTAAGAGCAATTACAGTTCACAACCTCTGTGCACGCTAGTTGACCTTAAGCTTTCTGACATCCCACATCGCCCCCGAACCATTTTCTGCCGCCTTCCAGCTTCTCAAATACTGTTACGGCGACGAGACCTGATTTCCAACAGGAAACCCGTTCTCTGAAACAAGTTTGCTGTTGTGTCACGCCTGATTTGCTTAGGCAACAGTTTAGCAACTGATCCACTTCACGTCAAGAGACGGAGACAGAAAGGAAAGTGAATATCCCTGGCTCGCACGAGAAGTTCCCCCTCGGTTTACGGGAATATCAGAGATAACTCTATGTGCGGCAGTGCGGGTTTGTCATCGCCTGGGCTGCCCCGCTAAAGCTCCCCGGTCCCTGTCGCCGCGGTCCCCGCGGTGCCGCCGCTGGCTGCCTCCAGCGCTCGGGCATCCCGCCGGTGCGGATCCC